>LR538082.1:194877-206606 GCA_900883565.2 Caenorhabditis panamensis | reverse complement strand
TTTCGTCGTTGCTCCGCGAGCCCGTGAGCAAAAAATTCAAAAGTACATGTTTTGGACTTACAGACCCCTATACTACCCCTATGCAAAAAATCAGCCCGATAGAAAATACTTTCGGCTCCTGTGCATTCGCCTAATGGCCATTGTTGAGTAATTACAAATAGTTTGTCTTAAAAATTTCCCAAATTATTTCCAAAATTCATAGAAAAACATTATGGAACCGTCTCCAATTTCCCTTACATCCTCACTCTCCACCGTACTCCACACACTATACGGTCGATGTCGACGGTAGCAATAATTCAGCATTTTTCAGGAAAAATCAGCAAAATAAAAAATAGTCCAATAGTCCACCAGAACAGTATCAAAACACTTCCAACTCACTCACACTTTTTTGTGTATTTTTTATATTTTTTACCTAGCTTGGTCAGCTAGTCACACGTCTTATCATGTTATCATTTTACTCTTCTTTTTGAGTGATTGTGCACCCGGAGAAACATCAAAAATATTTGAATAGGGGAGGCCAACAAATAACAATTGTGTGTGGTTGTGTGTGTGATGTTAGCTTATCAAAATGTCCAGAGGTGTCAGAAAAAAAACAGAGATAAGGACAGGAAGGAGGGGGTTCTAAAAATAGAAAAAAAATGTGTGGGTGGCTTGGATTTTAGTGATCTGCCATTCGTTAAACCATCAAAAATTTCAGTTTTTCATTTTTATCTATAAAATTTGAAGCAGTATGTCTAAAATATTTGAAACTTCAATTTATCACTTTATCAATTGTTTTTGATACAGTAATCCTTCCAAACTCAAATTTTAATGAGAATTTGGATGTTTCATTGAAAAGAACAGCTACAGTAACCCAGATTTTGAAAAAATGAGTTTTGAAGCTAAAATTTGAACAATTTTTTCGCTGAAACACTCAAGGTGTTATCGAAAACGAAAACTATTGCTAACAAAAACAGGAAAAATTGAAACAGGAAGACCCGTGGTATTGAAAAATAACCAAACTTTGAGCTTATTAATTGATTTTGATACAGTAATCTTCAAAATTTGCAAATCCAAATTCTCAATGAAAATTTTTCAAAAAATTGGGGTCTCTAAAGCTACAGTAACTCGAAATTTTATCAATTGAGTTTCTAAAGACTTTTGAAAAGGAATTGCTGATTGGAAATTTTCAGAACTAAAAAGGGAATGTTTGGAACAGTGATTTGAAAGAAAAAACTTGGAAGCTTTTTTAGAATAGTGTGTTCAATCGGTATGTAGTAAGAAAAAAAGGAATCAAAGAGCTATCGACATCTATTGATACAGTTATCTAGGACTATTTTTAGAAAATGAAAAAAAACAATTTTGACTTTTACATATCAAAGTTCCCGAATAGATGATAAAACTTTCATTGAATTCTGCAACAGTGAAAATCTTCGAAACTTTGAAAATCACAAGAACAATACAGTAGTGCATTGGAAAAAATGAAAAGGCAATCAATAGATTACGAAACGACCAACAAGCGTAAACTAACTTTTTCAGGCACTAAAAAAGGATAACGTTTGCCAGAAACAGTAAAAATTCCGACGTCCTTATCATTTTCAAAAAGCCACTACAGAAATCGTAGAACTGAACAGCAACCACTGTTAATCGAATGTCTTCAGAATTCAACAAGAAATTTTTGAAACAGTGATGACAAACTTGGAATTTTTAAAAATCTACTGTAACATTTCAGAATTTTGTTATTCAAGGAATCGCAGTACAGAAATTAGCAACCACAGACCTTTTCAAGTCTATTGATACAGTAATCTACATTAGCAAAATCAAAGAAAGAGGTATTCATTAGACTTTAAAACAAAGTGTAAAACTTTAGAATGCTTACTGTAACAGTAGAAAAGGATAAATTGCGGTGCGGAGCTTGCAATAATCCACTGAAAATTCTAGAACTGCGTTGACATTAACGAAAAAAAAGTTACAAAACTATCAGATTTTTTAGAAACAGAAAAAGTGTACAAAACTACAGTACCCCTACCACATTCTGACCCGTGAGACTCTTTTAAAATGGTGTTTTCCACAGAGACGTATTGAGGAAACTAAAAATCACAAAGCTATCCAAGTATATTGATACAGTAATCTACATTATCAAAACAACAGAGCAAGGATGAATCAGACATTAGAACAAAGTATAAAACTTTAGAATGCCTACTGTAACAGTGAAAAATTTTAAAATTTGGTACAAAAATTACAGTAATCCATTCAACCATTTTTTATAAATACACAAAAATTGTTCGACACATATCAAAAATAGGAATATTTTCGAAATTATCAGAGTTGTTCAGAAACAGCAAAAATTTCCCAAAACTACAGTACCCCAACCAAATTCTAGGCGCCCAAAAGAATAGGGGAACCCCTAAAACGACTGAAAATCAAAATCAACCTTTCCAAGTTACAATTAACCTTGAAGTTGCTAAAAAAAGCGGGGGGAGTAGATCAGTATCGGGAATGGCAAGAAGGAGGAACAGAACACAGAAGGCAGAGAATAGGCTGAAAAATGGGTGAAAAAAAACGGGGAAAAAATGGAAAAAGTAAGAAACAAAAGGAGAAAGACTACTTTTAAAGTTCCAATTTGGTGATTTTTAAAGATTTTATCCTCATTTTTTCTGATTTTCCCTATCAGATCAAACTGGCCACAAAGATCGTAGCGAAAATTGCGGAACTTTGATGAAGATCTTGTGATCTTCTTGGAAGAATTTTCGACGAACAACAAGAAGGGTGTGAATCTTTGAAGATAGCTAATTGCAAGATGATGATGGTGATCGTAATGATTTTCGTGATTTTTGAGTGAAAAAGGAGAAAAAGAAAGAAGAAAGAAAGAACGAAATGGAACGACGTAGGCAAACAACGGTCTTCTCATTTTTCAAAAAGTGAATAATACAATTTTGAAACTGCTCAAACAGCTAGAAATTTGTGAGTTCATGATTCCCTGATCCCCGCATGTACAAGTGAAGATACTCGAATTTATCCCCTGGTTTAGGAGTTTTGAAACAGAAATCTCTCGGAACTGGATATTTTATGCCTGGGAGCAGTGAGTTTTTGACGAGTTCCTGTTAGATTCCCAAAGTTTGAAACAGAAAATCAGAGAAGAAAATCGTTGTAAATTTTTGCTCAAAAAATCTGATCGACTCTAGAAATTCTAAATACAATTGTAAATGCATTTTAAAAACGGAAATCTGACAGATTATTCAGGAAAAAAATGAAACTTACTTCACGCACTGGCAATGAATTTTAAAAAATCCTAGAGAATTTGAAAAAAATTGAAACAGAAATTTACAAAATACGGGAAAACCATCGGACTGTTTTGAGATTTTCCTAAAGAAAACTCTACCAATAAAAAATCTTCAAAATTTCAATTTTTCAAAAATTTTTGAAACATAAATTTGATTAATTCAAGTCATCAATTATTGAATCGTCAGTAAATCTCTCAAAAATTCCCAGAATTATTTTCAATTTTTGAAACAGAACTTTTCTTCCTCCTTATCTTTTTCAGTGTTCCAAAGTTCCATTCCAATCCCTAATAGGAGTCAGATAAGGATCAGAAACAAAACAAACATCCCTCAAAGGCCCTCAGCACATCGAAACATAAAACACACCAAATTTCAAAGTTCCATTTGCCATTCTCTAATTTCAATTTCAATTTTCAACAGATCTATTCCTAGAGATAAGGGACTTCCCAAATTACCCAGTAACCAAGCAAAATTGAAAAAAAAAGAGTTCAAAATTCAAAATTCAAATGTTAGAAGTTAGAATCCAAAAACCAAAGTCTCCAAAAAAATTCCTAAATGATCCGAAAGTGACGAATTCCTTGAATTTCGTCTGGAGATCAGTGGAGGTCAAAAAGTAAGTGACTAAACGGGAAGTGATATCAGAAAAATGGAAAAGGAGGAACAGATGGACCGAGGAGATAAAGAAAGCGACACGACAAGTTTGTTGGGTAAACAAACAGGGAATTAGAAATTGAAAAACACGGTGTGTAGAAACGAAAATTCGCCGTTGAAGCGCGCGTTCCAGCGCGCGCAACGGAGTGTGCGCCTACCGTGACACTCTAGCTTTTAAAGGCGCATGCCAAATTTTGAAAAAATTTAAAGGCGCATGATGAATTTTTAAAATTTTTCAAAATTAACGTGCTAAATTCAAAATTCGTCATGCGCCTTTAAATTTTTTTCAAAATTTGGCATGCGCCTTTAAAAGCTAGAGTGTCACGGTATTTTACGGTATAAGGCAATTTAGGAGCGTGTTTTGCGTCATATGCGTACACTCCGTCGCGCGCGCTGGAACGCGCGTTTTTTCATTTCTACACACCGTGAAAAAATACAGTTTCATAGAAAATTTAGATTCAATTTTGAGTAAGATTTAGTATTGGGCGAAACGTAGTACAAATTGAATCGGAAAATTTAAATTTTAGCTAAAAATTGAAAATTTGAAGTGATTTGGGCTCCAAATGTTTCAGAAAGCTTACAAAAACAAGGGGGAAATCAAGAATCATAAATTGAAAAATTTCTGTTTCAAAAAAATTTGATTGATTCTAGGAGAATCTGGATAGTCAATTAGACAAAAAGTCCAGAACTGATTTTTGAAAAAAAACACAAAAAAAACAGACAAGATGTACTGTTTCTGATGAATTTCAAAATTTAACAAAAATTTCGACATGTCAGTAAAGCGCACCTCGTACACAAATTCAGTTCATAAAAAAAAACAAAAATTTTTTAAAACCCCCTTATCAATTAGCAAAATTCAAACCAATTTTTCCAGTTTCAAGTGAAAATTAAAATTTGAAAAATGGTAAAAGAACTAATTATTTCTTGGTAGCAAATCGGAAAATGAACAGTGAAAAATTTCGAAAATTCTCTGTTTCTAATTTTTGTAATTTTTAGCTGTGATTCCTCACAGTAATCTTCCGATCGCCGGACCAAAAAAAAATCCCAGAAAAAAATTGAAAAAGGTTGAAAAATTGGGAAAAAAAACTAGCTGTGACTCTCTGTTTCAACGAACTCGTTTTAGAAAATTTTTCATCTGATTTCCAGTATCTGAACGGTTTTTCCAACAACAAAAAAATCAAGATCCAAATTCCCAGATCACCTAACCGATCATGACCCGTGAATCCGAATATCAAGTTCAAGGGGGAGGAAAATCTCGTCAATATTTGAAAAATTGGAAAACTTTGAAAAAAAAAATCCCTGTTAAAGTTTATGACAAATTTCAATTTCAGGCACGGAATCCTTGAAAATTAGAAAAATAACGGAATTTTTCTAGTTATTTCCCAATCAGAAAATCAAGAAAAAGTTGGAAGAAATTTCCAAAAAAGGCAGTTTCATCAAAACCTCATTTTGAAATTTTTCCTAGAAAAACCAGTCATAGGATGTCTCTCGGTGAAATAAGAATTGGAATTTTTTTTAAATCCTGTTTCAACCAAAATTTGATTTGGCAACGATTCATAAAATTTCTAATAAATCTATGCTGATTGAAAAAATTTTAAAAACTCGTAGAACTTCGTTGGATGTAAAAATCCAAAAAAAAAACCCAAAAACTTTGAAAAAAATTGCAAAAAATCTGTTTCGTCAAAACTTTTTTTTTTTAATTTTCTAAAAAAGTTGATTTGGATGCGACTTTCATTGAATTTAGAATACTTCAAAATTACAAAAAAACCCAACTACCCTAGAAAAAAATTCCAAAAGAAACAGAGGAAAAATTTTTAGGAAGGATTCTGAAGGCCAACCAACCCAATCTGACCTCAAAAAACCTCAAAAAATGGCGGGGGAAACAAGAATTCGGCTAAAAAACCTCAAAAATTCGGCGGGTATTGTTGTGTCTCCGATCGTCATCGGTCTGCACAACGACAAAAGAGGTGAAATCCGTCCCCCCGCTTGCCCCCAAACTTCCCCTTCTTTACTCTTTAGATGCTTATCTGTCTCTGAATTCACATGCTTCGGGGGTTGGTCAAAGAGACTATTCGAGAAATGAACGAGACAGAGTGTTTCTAGTTGTTACAATAACATTCTACTAGGTAGAGAGAGTACTTGTAGACGTTCAAATGAAACCCGGTACCTAGTTTTTTCTTTGATTTTACAATTTTTGTTCTCTGATTTGAAAATGAACCTGTTTTTTTTTTGATTTTTGTAAAATTGAAAAAGAGGATTTTTATCTATTTTCCAGGTTTTCTAGGTCTAGAAAAAACCAGAAGTTCTGGAAAACACAGACAAAAGACTAATTGATGAAGGAAAACCAATTTCGGAAAAGTTGAAAAATTGAAACAGTGACGAGGTTTTGGAGTCAGATCAAATTTTCTTTTGAATTTTAAATTTTCAAAAATTTTTGGAACAGGAAAATTCCAACCGGATCAGTCACCGTATTGATGAAGTTCTCAAAAGATTTCTAAATTTTGAAAATTTGAAACCGAAATATTTTTCAAAAAATTTTGAGATCTGGATTTGGAAAATTGGGTCTCACCACGAAAAACAAAGACAGTTTCTAGATTCTTCTATTTTTTTCAGGATGAACTAGATATCCAGAAATGTTAGGAACATGGAAGTGAACATAGTCATCGGCACAATGATAACAGGGAAATTCAATTGCAAAAACTTCAAAATTGAAACAGTGAATAAAATTTTTGATTAGATTCATGATCAGATTTTCCATAGTATCAGAAATTTGTGAAAACTCATTGAAACAGTAGCAAATTCATTCTAAACTTTGAAAAAAAATGACGCTGATTTTTAAAAACCACAAAAACCACCCAATAACCCATAATCCCTCAAAAATCGAATCGGATGAGTAACACCCGGGGGTGATCCGGTCAATTAAATCCGGCAACACAATACACAATTTGTTACTGATTTTTTTTCGATTTGGTGTCAAATTTGGAAGGATTTGTAATAGTTCAGTTGCAAAAAATATGTACGCCAACGGTTCTGAAATTGTCATTTCTTGATTTCTAAAAAATGATCTAGAATTTTTGAAACAGACTAAAAGTTCGAATTTTCCAGAAAAAAATCATTAAAATTGGAAGTTTTCTAACGATTCTAATTCTGGAAAGATTACTGTAACCTCTAGCTTACGAAATTTTCAAATTTTTTGAAACTAAAAAAAATTGTTTTGTATTTCCTAGCACTAACAAACCTTTCAGAATTACAGCTCAAAATTTTCAAGACCTCTGGGAGTTTTTTGAAACTGATTGTGACAATGAAGAAACTAATGATGTGAAAAAAAAAAACAATTCTTCCAGGGAAAAAGGAAAAATTTCAGTTTCAAAATAGCTAGAAAAAATTCTGCGAGTTTAGAAAAACTTATTCTGTATCGATCCTCGATGAGAAAAATAATCAGTACTTATAAAAAATTTAAAATTACATTTTTCAAATATTGTCAAGAGGTATTTCCAGAAAACTGATGCTTCCCAGATTGTTAAAAAAACATCTAGGTTCCATGAAACCGACTACAAATTCTAAATTTTTTGAAAACAATTACATCTACATTATCAGGATTGTTTTACAAACGGAACAATGGATTATCTTTTCCAACAGAAAAAGTGAAAGAATTGCTTTTTCAGGGAAAACTGATAAATTTTGAAAGGCCTGATCAAATGATCTGTTGATTGCACCCAAACCACCAAAGGAAACACACCAAAATTAGCAAGATTGATTGTAGCTGTCAAAAACATTGAAATTTTGATGAAATTTTTTCCGAATTTTAGAAAAAAAAACAGTCCAACTCCAGGTGATCAGAAATCATAAAAAACCACTAGAAAACTTCTAATCGCTATTTCAAAGAAAACTGATAACTTTTGATAAACCAAATTTATCAATGATGCGGATGTTAGATCAAGAAACTAACCTTTGTAATTTTCATAGAAACCAACCCAAAATAAACCCGGAATAAACAGAGTTTCAAATTCAGTCAAAAATCCGCAAATTTCCAGAAAATAGCCAAAAAATAATAAGCAATTCCGTTTCGTTTCAAAGTGAACCGGGGAAATAAGTGTTAGGGTGTTTTCCCGCAGACCCCTTGGGAGGGAAATAATCACTAATCAGTGATAATCAGCTCACGCTGAATCAACAAAGAGGGGTCCGACCGGGTGAGCTATTCCTCAAATAGCGTTCCGTTTTCCCACAAATCAACAGGAAGTTGACAAATTGTGATGATAACAGAGTTTTTCGAGTGATAAGTGGGTCTTATCAGTGATAAGAAAATAAACTGAATATGAGTAGAAGAAATCAGGAAATCAGTTACAACTACGTCACAAAAATCAGGAGAATCAGATTAAAAATTAGAGTGCTGATGAATAGAAGCAACTCATTAATATCAAGCGTGTTGATTACTAGTGATAAGAAAGCTACAGTAACCCACTAAAACTACTAAATCAGTTTTTTCAGTGTATCACAAAGCCAGAACACACATTGTGAGGAGGCAAGAGCCCTGGGGTTCACCTTTCTTTGGAGGCGCCGTTTTCTCACGGCTTCTTCCTGTTTTTGAGCAAATTCTTGGATGGCACGCATCTGGATTTTTGGAAAGGGGGTTACGGTAGTTTTGAGGATTCTCTATTGTAGCAACGATAGCCATATTGAATTGAAACTTTGTTTTCTGGTTTTTGGAATTTTTGGAACAGTAAAGAAGGATTTTTGCTCATATTTTTCTGTTTTTTTTGACAACCGCAACAACGAGTCCCATTGATTAGCTATCAGTTCTATCAACAATTTTTAAAAATTTAGAAACAGGAAATTTTTCAATTTTTTTTTGAATTTTTAAAAATTTGGAAATGCTACAGTGCTCCTATTTTCCTTTTTTCAAGCAGTAATTTGATAAAAATTGCTAGAAGAAGATCAGGATTACTGTAGATTTTCAGTATCGATTTTGTGGTACAATTCAAAATGGAATCAATCAAAACCCAGAAAACAAAATTTTTTTGGTATAACCAGGACATGTCCACTGATGCAAAACTAACAAGACAAATAGTGAAAATTTTTAGAAACAGTGAAATTTTTTTTTCAGAGTTCCGATTTTCTACAGTACTCTCCTGATGCTAATTTTTTTTCAAAATTGGAAAAAAATGTGGATTACTGTAGATTTTCGGTGACGGTTTTTCTCGGGCGTTTCGAAATTACATTGATCAACTTTTAGCAAACTAAAATTTTCAAAAATTTGTGAAACTGGAATTTCTATTTCAAATTGGAAACAATTAGGGATTACTGTAGTTTTGGATAGAAAATGAAAATTTACAGTAAACCCAGCAAGAGATAAATTGATTTTGAAAATCAAGACAAATTTTAAATTTTTTTTGAAACACCGAAATATTTTTTTCAGTTCTGATTTTCTACAGTAATCTTTCTAATTGTAAGGCTAAAATTGGATTACTGTAGATTTTCAGTAACTGTTTTCCTCATGCGATCATGGTAACATTGATCAGATTCTAAAAAAAACAGAATTTTTCAAAAATTTGTGAAACTGGAATTTCTTTTTCAAAATTGAAAAAATTAGGGATTACTGTAGTTTTGGATAGAAATTAAATTCACAGTAATCCAAATGGAGACTCACGCATATTGAGTTTTGAAAATCCAGAAAAATTTTGAAATTTTTTTGAAACAGTGAAAAAAATTTCTACATTAACCTCCAGATGCCAAATTTGAAAAAAAATTGGATTACTGTAGATTTCTCAAAATCTACATAATTTTTCTAAAAGCGAGAGCTATTGAAAGGAGAATTGGTGAAGTTCGAACGAAAATTTTCAAGAAATTGTACTGAAACTGTAACTTTTTTGTCAAGCCAAATTGGATCAAAAGGATTACTGTAGATGTTTCGAAAAATGGACCTTATCATGATCACGTTCATCAAAATATGACGGAAACTTCAGAAATCTCAAATTTTGGTGAAACAGCGAAATTTCTTTTTCTAGAATAAATTTTCAAGGAGATTACTGTAGGTTCTATTCAGAAAACCCCAAACGTTTTAAAAATTCATAACGTTCTGCATTCCATCACTAATTATCATCCCATTATCTAGTTGCTTTTTTCAACATTTTTGAAACCGTAAAACCCAACAAAACTAACCGTCTTCATCAACTTGTCATCCTTGTTATCCGTGATCGCCAGCATGTCCCTCCAGTCGGCCGAGTGCACATTTGGTGGCGGTATTGCATAGCCGAGAAGGCTCCGGTTCCGATGGCCTTTTCGTGGGTAGACGCCGCCGGTGAAGCTTCCTGAAAATGAGATGATTAGAAACATGTGACAGGGTTTCATGTTTTTGTTTTTGGGTTTACGTTTTTGTTTCATTATTTTGTTTTTGATTATTTTATCTAGAACTTTTTTCTCCCCTTCACTATCAATTCGCCCCTCCCTCTTTAGTTGTCAAGCAGCCATCTGTCTCCCCGTCTGCGTCTTTCGCTGCACACTCTAGTGGCACAACGTCCATTCCTTCGTCTTCCTATCGATTATTCCTATCAAACCAGCAAATTAGCAAAAATGTCGAAACCAGAACCAAAACTAACTCATATGCCCGAGCAAATCAAGCAACTGATCACTGATCTTGCCACTACCAACGATATGCAAACAAAGTAAGTTTATAAGCATTCTTTATGTTTAACGAACAGAAAACGTTTAGACTATCACTGGGATTGGTTTGCCATGAATTCCGCAACTACTTGGAAAAATCTCCCATGAAATATACGGAAGTTGCTATCACACTTCATAACGAGAAAGTTGTAGTGAGGCTGTCGGCGATTTTCATGTTCAAGTACCCCGATGGTTCTGACACCGCTAGGACCAGAAAGCTACTCGCGGAGTTTTACCCCCATGAGAATGGAGTTATGAAGAAGAACCGGAAGCTTAGTGAGTGGAGAAAGTACGATTTCTGGGAGAAAGTTATCCCGGGAGATGACTATCGGAAGAGTGCTGTTCAATACGCTTTGGAGCTTATGGGACGTCCGAAGACTGTCGTCGACAAATTCGTATTGAAAGGTTTTGAAACATACGGTCTTCGTGAATACCTCAACAAATTCGAGGAAAGCCGCGGAGTGATAATGGACGAGATGGAGCGGATCGTTAAGGAGTTCAGAAATCGGTTGTTCGTAACCCGACTTCAACTTGATTGGCAAGTCGATGACAGTCATATTTGGCAAATTCTCCCATTTCTCGAGCCCGGAACACTCGTCGAAATTCGTTCAACGATGGAAGTGGATCGCCGCAAAGAACGCCCTTTTCTGAATCTGGACCTCATCTCAGAAACAGACCAATGGAAACAGGCTAAAAAAGTGTGTCTACCCTACTACAAATGCTCACTTCCATTCGAAAAGTGGGAGAACTTTGAGGAAGTAGAACTGTATTTGGACCGATTGCCGACTTTGGCGCTAACGATCGTCCAGGTGAGTCGTCAGAGTCTAGAAAAATCCAAGTGTATCTGAATTCAGAAATTCATCGAACGACCAATGTGCAAGAAACTAGACATAACATGTAAAGAGGAATTCGAGAAAGAAGGCGTTGCTGACTACTGGAGAGGGTTGCGACAGGATGGAAAAGTCAAAATAGCTTCCGAACCTAATATAAACTTCCATATTCAAATTAATTGGTCTTATATAACACGTTCTCCGTAAGACTCGAGCAATGCGTGCCTTAGGGGTTGATTTGTTTTTGGCGCTGTAGTACGGACCTTTGGTAACCCCTATGCACAATATTGGGTCCTGAGTCCCCCTTTACATGATACCGGGGGGTCCC
>LR538082.1:84274-193547 GCA_900883565.2 Caenorhabditis panamensis | reverse complement strand
GGGACCCCCCGGTATCATGTAAAGGGGGACTCAGGACCCAATATTGTGCATAGGGGTTACCAAAGGTACATAGTACACACCCACAAAATATCTAAGCCCTAGCTGCATTTTGAACCCCTAAGGCACGCACCACTATGGATATGCTCCACCCTTACAGAGAACGTGTATATCGTGTTGCGCAGAACAAATGCATAGGGCCCTTCAACTCTGTTTTGCTGAGAATTCCATTGTTTCTACATCGTTTTTTAATAAATATCTGATCTTGATTAGCATTTTCTGTCTATGGAGTCAGAATACGCCACCAGTGTGAGATCTTTCCCTTTTCCTCATGTATTTTTTTCAAATGCATAAAATCACGAATACCCCCTCCCAGTAACCAATCAGTCTCCCTCTGTCTGCGTCTTTCGCTGCACACTCTCATCGACGGAGTGTCGTTCGGTGTTCATTTTTCCTTTCCGTCACCAATTTTCCCCTATTCCAATGAAAAATGGCAAAACCACAACCAAAACTATCACATATGCCAGAGCAGATCAAGCAAATCATCATGGATCGGGCCCCTGATTTGAATACCAAGTGAGTTTATCACTGTTGAGGGATATTTAGGATGAAAAAACTGATAACCTTCAGAATAGCACTTGGCCGAGTTTCAAAGGAATTCCACGTCCACCTGGAGAAATCTCCAACAAACTACGCGGCGGCTATCATTAGTTTCTATGAAGGAGAAGTTTACGTGACGCTATCGGCGATTTTCAAGGAACCCGATGATTCTGACAGCAAAATGCACAACTATGTGAAGTTTTCTGCTCACAACGATGGCGTCTTGAAGCGAAACATCGAGAGTCACTGGGAGAAGGTTATCACTGGAGAAGAAGACTACCGGAAAGCCGCTGTCCAATACGCTTTGGGAATCATTGGACGGAAAAAGATTACGATTGATAAACTTCGTTTGGAATACGGAGGTTCCTCTACTGATTACTCCCAGAAACAAAGCGAAAAAGATGGAGAAGTTATAATGACCGAAATAGAGCGGATCCTCAATGGATTGAAACGCCCGCTGTTGGTGAAAGCTCTTTGTCTCTTCGTTCAAGTGACTGCTTATCAAATCTTGCAAATCCCACCGTATCTGATGCCCGGAACACTCACTTATTGCAAATTCAGTAACAGTGATATCTCAGACCCTTTGTATCTGACCCTCATTTCTGAAACCGAACAGTGGAGATGTGCGAAGAGAATGAAAATATGGGGCTACGACACTTTCGTTTCATTCGAAGAGTTACTTCACTTTGAGAACGTGTTCATGCAAGTGAATGAGTTGCCGGTTTCAGCGAAAACTGTTCTGGAGGTGAGACAATGTCTCAAATAACCCATATTATCCATTTTTAGACATTCGTCAACAATCCAGCAATGCAAAGTCTATCCTTTATCTGCCGCAATAGATTCAATCTACGAGAATTTGGTGAATGCTTACAACAGTTTGGAGTGCAAGCTATAAAACATACAGATATAAAAATCTCTAAAAACTCTGAGCCAAACACATATATAGAACTTCATTATTGGAGTAAAGGCATCTTCCTAGCAAGACTTCCAAGAAAACGCTATTTAAGCCGAAAAGTCTAAATCTCTCTATTGACCCTGTAATCCTTTGTTGCTCGTTACATCCCTGTTTTTACTATCCGTTGACTTCAATAAACAAATTTAAAAAGAACTGCCCTTTTTCTATTCTCCAAGTGACCAAGCAGCCGTCTCTGCTCATCTGCGTCTTTCACTGCACCCAGAAATCGATAGTGCCACGAACGCCACTTGTTCCTCTCTTTTCTCCCGATTCCCCGCTATTTCCCTTCTATTCCAACAAAAATGGAGAAACCAGAACGAGAACTAACGGATATGCCAAATCACATCAAGCAAATGATTACTAATCTTGCCACTACTGACATGGCTACAAAGTGAGTTTTTTCAAAGGATTTTTAGGTTGAATGAATGAACTGCTAACTTTTAGACTATCACTGGGGCTGGTTTCTCATGAATTTCGCGATTACGTGGAAGGCTCGACAAACTATTCGAGTGTCTTCATCGACTTTTTCAGTGATAAAGTGATGGTTGACTTGTCAGTGACTTTCGAGAAACCTCGCTGGTCTGAGTACTCAAAACGCATCGAGTTCCACCCACACGAGAACGGGTGTATGAAGAAGAACACGACAAGTAACTGGGAGCAATTCATTCCAGAAATGGACTACAAGAAGGCCGCTATCCATTACACCCTAGCAGCTCTGGGACGTTTGGTAACAACTGATTGTTTTTACATTGGAATGACGAACGAAGCGCCGAGAATCGTGGAAGATCGCAGTTTCATATTGGATGAGATGGAGCAGTTTCTCAAGGAACTCGGACGCAAATTGAACGTGAAACGTCTCGTCTGCAGTCTTCTGCCTACAGATGCTCAAATCCTACAGTTATTTTCCTTTTTCAAACCGGGAAAAGTGTCGGAAATCGATTTCAAGGGCTCTTATCCCGCAAACCCGCATCCTCCTTTGAATTTGAATCTCATTTCCGAGACAGAGCATTGGAAACAAGCCAAAACACTGAAAATCTCCGGCTACGATATCTCAAAGTCATTCGAAAAGTTGACCGACTTCGAAGAGGTAGAAATTGATACCAGGGCATTGCCGGTTGCTTCGAAAACGATAGTTGAGGTGGGCAAGTCTCAATATACTCATAGTAATTTCTACTTTCAGACATTCATGACACATCCAACAATGAAAAGTCTCATAGTACAATGCAACGATGACATCGAGCTGACAGGCGTTGATGAATACTTGGACCAGTTCGGTGGGGAAGAATTCCATGGATACAGAGGCGTAGTACTTCAAAGATTCTTCGAGCTAAACACAGAAATCGAACTCGCCTTTCGGACAAATCGCATGCATCTGGCCAGATATCCAACAAACCCTAATCAACCTCAATAGCCCGAATTTGTCTATTACATCCCTGTTTTTACTATCCGTTGATTTCAATAAACAACTTTTCACAAGAACTGCTCTCTTTTTCACAAGAACTGCGCATAGAACCAAAAAGCCCTCTCTTCCCGCTCTCTCTACTCCTCTGCGTCTTTCACTGCGCCCAGAAATCGATAGAGTCGCAGTCTCGCGTCCTTCTTGTCCCCAACAACTTCTTCTTCGTCTATTCCAGTTAAAATGACGAAACCAGAACCAAAATTAACACATATGCCGGAGCAAATCAAGCAAAAGATCATGGATCGAACCCCTGATATTGGGACAAAGTGAGTTGATCAATGTTTAGTGCTATTTAGGCTGAACAAACTGATAACTTCTAGATTAGCGTTGGGGATGGTTTCTAAGGAATTCCAAGTTCACATGGATAAATCTCCAACAAACTATTACGGAGCTACCATTTGTTTCTATGGTGGTTATATTGTGGTGACTCTTTCGGCGATTTTCAAGAAACCCGACGATTTTGACTGGAAAATCAACAACAATATGAAGTTTTCCGCTCACAACGATAGAGTTGTGATGGAAAACACTATCAGCAACTGGAAAAAGGTTATCCCAGAAGAAGAAGACTACCGGAAAGCCGCTGTCCGATACGCATTAGGAATCATAGGACGCAAGACGATTACGATTGATCATCTTTGCTTGGAAATAGGGCACTTTGGTTACTCTGAGGAACACTGGAAAGAGGATAAAGAAGTTATAATAAACGAGATAGAGCGGGGTCTCAACGGATTGAAACGCCAATTGGTCGTGAAAGCTGTTCATTTCGGCGTTCAAGTGAATGATCTTGAAATCATGCAAATCCTACCCTATCTGAAGCCGGGAACACTCACATATTGCCACTTCAAGAGCACTAAATCCGCAGAACCTCTGAATCTGACCCTCATTTCTGAAACAGAACAGTGGAAATGTGCAAAGAAATTGAGCGTATCTCACTACCACTGTAGAGTTCCTTTTGAAAAGTTGCGTCACTTTGAAGACGTGTACATTGATGAAATGAAGGAAACTTCGGTTTCAGCGAAAACTGCTCTGGAGGTGAGGCAATGTGTCACTATCAGTTATCCCATAGTTATCTCTCTTTTAGATGTTTGTAAACAATCCCACAATGCAAAGTGTAGCAATTGTCAGTCGTGTCAACCAAACAGGAGTTGCAGAGTACTTGGAACAGTTTGGAGTGCAAGATTTCCAAAACTGTGATGTTGTAATTTCAAAGGACTCTGAGCCGGAGACAGATGTAAAAGCTCGTTTTTGGACAAGTGGCATTCAGTTTAACCGGCATCCAAGAAACTCTAATGAAGCTGAATAACAATTTCGCTTATTACATTCACCTTTTTTACTATCCGTTGATATCAATAAACAACTATGAGCAAGAACTGCCCCTTTCCTTTGCATAGAACCACAAAGACCTCTCCTCCCGCTCTGTCTACTCATCTGCGTCTTTCCCTCCCTGCACACAAAAATCGATAGGGTCGCAGTCTTGTGTCCTTCTCTTTCCCAACAACCTCTTCTCTGCCGCCTATTCCAGTGAAAATGTCGAAACCTGAACCAAAACTAGCTCATATGCCCCCGCATATCAAGCAGACGATAGCGGATGCGACAACTAATATGGGAACAAAGTAAGTTTTACAAAGTTTTGTGTGTTTAGATTACGCTGAAACAACCTATAAACTTCTAGATTCGCACTAGGAATGGTTTCCAAGGAGTTCCGCGACTATGTAAATAGATCTCCGCCAAACTACACACGTATCTGCATTGTTCTCGATCTACGCAAAGTGATTGTAAAGGCGTGCGTGCAAGTTGAGAAAAACAGTTGGAGACATCAATCCATGGAGTTCTCCCCTCATGAAAACGCCAGGACGATCAAGGTCAACTCGAGAAGCAATTGGAAAAAGACTCTTTTAGAAAAAGATTATCGAAAGGCTGCATTGGAGTACTGTCTAGAGCTGATCGGACGGCCAAACACCACTATTGATGAGTTTCGATTGGAGGAGAGTCCGTTTCGAAACAATAGAGACAGAGCAGAAGCGTTGAGCTTGAAAGTGGATCGGAAAGTGATAATGGGAGAACTAGAAGAAAAACTCAAAGTGGAATTAAAGCACCCATTGCTCGTGAAACATTTTCGCATCGATGCTGAAGTAACCCATGCGGAAATTCTTGAACTTCTCCCTTATCTAAAACCCGGATTTCTCGTCAAAATCGAATTCCTTCGTTGTCGTCACCACGGTTCCAATGCACCGGTTCTCAACTTGGATCTCATTTCTGAAACCCAGCAATGGAAACAAGCAAAGCAAGTGGCTCTAGACCACTACATCTGCAATGCTCCACTCGAACACTGGGCTCACTTTGATAAAGTGCAAATTCTGCAGGACAGATTGTTGGTTCCCATGAAAACGATCGTCGAGGCGTTTCTAAACAACCCAAGTTTCCAAAACCTCAACATTCGTTTCAATGAACCATGTGATTTGCGCGGTTTCAAAGAGTACTTGGCCGAGTTTGAACGCGAGCGGGACGACGTCGAGGATGAGTTTTCAACACTTGTTTTGATGCGTTCTAGCGGAACAAGCAGAAGAGTGGAAATTGAGTATTCTAGCACGTTTCTCGAAATGACAGTTGATTACATGTCACCGATAGAGTTTTGGTGTTTCGGTGAATGAAGATTGTGCTCGTTTTTAGAGAAGTGGCTTCCAACTGAAGAAACCCTAATCAAGCTGAATAGTCCAAAGTCTTCCATATTATCGTTTATTTCTTTGATGTTTTTATTATCCGTTGATGTCAATAAAGAATTATAAATCAGAACTGCCCCTTTTTTGCATAGAACCACAAAGACCTCTCCTCCTCTCTCTGTCTACTCATCTGCGTCTTTCCCTCTTGCCCCTCTTGCACACAAAAGTCGATAGCGTCGCAGTCTTGTGTCCTTCTCTACCCCCACACCTTATTCTTTGTGTATTCCAACAAAAATGGAGAAACCAGAGCCAAAACTGAGTCATATGCCTTCTCATATCAAGCAGAAGATCACGGATAAAGCGGCGAACATTGGAGCAAAGTGAGTTTAGAATTTTTGGTTTTCTCATTTTTGAACCAACTTTTTTGATACTTTTCTGATGAAAATGGATAGAAAAGAGAATTTGGAACCTAGAAATAGTTCATTCGACCAGATTTATTGAGTTTTTCATTGGGATTTACTCATTTTCGAAAAATTACATGGAATCTGAAAATTTTACATGTCAGAGTGCTTAGGTTACCATCGGACCTAGAGATGAGACCTATACCATTCGATAGAGCATGGTCCAAAACATATGAATCCACTAATAACTTTTGCCCTCGAGTCCATTTGACCCAGTTAGGAGCCCTCAAAGTCATTTTCAGTTCTAATTTTTTCAACTGATTTTCGATTTTGCGTGAAAAATTTTTTTTCAGTGCTAATTTTTAGTACTGAAAATGACTTTGAGGGTTCCTAACTGGGTCAAATGGACTCGAGGGCAAAAGTTATTAGTGAATTCATATGTTTTGGACCATGCTCTATCGAATGGTATAGGTCTCATCTCTAGGTCCGATGGTAACCTAAGCAGTCTGACTGATTAGCTGGAAAACTGAACAGATTTGGTTGAACTAACTATCAACCGGTTTCAAATTCTCTATTCTATCCGAATTCATTGAAAAAATTTGAAAAAATCGGTTCAAAATCGATGAAAAAAGCGAAAAACTGATTTCGTGGCGAGACCCGTCGACGATTTGGGGCATGCGCCTTTAAAGTTACAGTAATCTTTTTGTTAATTTTTGAGCGATTTTGATGGTTTTGGACCAACTTTTTTGAATGTTTTCGGATGAAAATGGATAGAAAAGAGAATTTGGAACCTAGAAATAGTTCATTCGACCAGAATTTCGAGGTTTTCATTGCGATTTACTCATTTTCAAAAAAACTACACGAAATCTGAAAATTTCAGCTGAAAAACTGGAGAGTTTTGGTTGAACGGTTGAACTGACTATCAACCGGTTTCAAATTCTCTATTCCATCCAAATTCCTTTGAAAAGTTTGAAAAAATCACTGATTTCGTAGTGAGACAAAAAAAATTCAGAACACTCCTTCGCCAAGTCTCCAAAGAGTTTCACGATCATGCTGAGAAATCGCCAATGGATTATGTCGGATTTACGATCAAACTTCATGCAGAAAAGGTTATACTGAACACGTCAGAGATAGTGGTGTCAGAAAACCATTCCTCCAAGAAAAAGCTCGTCATGGAGTTTTCCGCTCATGAAGATGGTGTTCTACAGCGAAACCCTGCGAGTGACTGGACAAAAGTGATCCCTGGAGATGAAGACTACCGAAAGAAGGCTATCCAATACGCTTTGGAGATCATGGGACGTCCGGGAACCACAATCAACGAGTTAAAATTGGAAGTGGATAGTGAGATGCATGGAGAAGATGATGATAATGATGACGGATACTCCGAAGCCTATCCACAAACACAGTTCGAGTACGACAGACGGGTGATTTTGACCGAGATGGAAAGGATTCTGGACGCTTTTAGACGCCAGTTACACGTGAAAAAAGTGACTTACGAATTTCAACTTAACGAATCGCAAATTCTAAAAGTCCTTTCCTATCTTCAACCTGGAACACTAACGAATATTGAATTCTTCCGCCAGTTTCCTCGAATTGAGAACATTTTTCTGAATTTTGAACGAATTTCGGAGACACCGCAATGGAAACAAGCCAAGGTGCTGGTGGTATCAATGATCTATCAATGCTCGATTCCGTTCGAGAGTCTGTTGCATTTTGAGGAAGTGAGCGCTTGTATGGAAGAAGTACCGGCTCCAGTAGTAGATATCATTGATGTGAGTGCAAATCCACAAAACCCGTATACAAATAACCCTTTTTAGGTATTTCTGGGCCACCCAAACATCAAAAAGTTCTGTTTGACTCTCGACAACGAATACGAGATTCCGGGTGTCGAGGCATATTTGCAAGAGTTTGAACCGATTGGTGGAGAAGACGAAGACGACGATCTTGAAGAATTCTTCGATATTGAGTTTCTACACCCTACTGAACGGGGCACGCGGATAAGTGTTACTGTGGGCAGTCCGTACTTGACTCTGACAAGAGAACAGTATGCTACGAGATATTTTTCCGATCCTACTGAACGTTACTATTGAACAACGTAAACCCCTACCGCTGTAAGACTCGTGTTTTTATTTTCTAGCAGTTCGAATTATTTTCTTGACACTGTTTCACATTCCCCGACTCAACTTCTTTTTATAATATTACCCATTACTTTGCAGTTCTTATTTTCCGTTAATATCAATAAACACACTGTATTCAAAAGTGCAAGACTGGTTTTTCTATCCTCTAGATATTCGTGGGCCCGTAATTAATGAGGCAGTTCCCGATTCCTCTCTCTCTCCAGAGTCCTGCCTCAATACACCCCGAACAAAGGAATAAATTAAAATGGAAATTGAGGCCAGAGTCAACCTTTTTCAAAGTGCGAACGTCGACACCGGTCATTCGTTCCTTCCTTTTCTTTCGATTTCCTTTAATTTTTCGAGTTTTCCAGTGAAAATGACGAAACCAGAACCAAAACTAACGCATATGCCGGAGCATATCAAACAAATGATTGCTGATCTTTCCACTACTGATATGGGAACAAAGTGAGCTTT
The DNA here is from genome assembly GCA_900883565.2 of Caenorhabditis panamensis. Lineage (NCBI taxonomy): Eukaryota > Metazoa > Nematoda > Chromadorea > Rhabditida > Rhabditidae > Caenorhabditis > Caenorhabditis panamensis. Next base: position 184,884 of record LR538082.1, on the reverse strand, counting down.
GAAGGAATCTTTAGCTTGAAAGAACTGATAACTTTTAGACTATCACTGGGGTTGGTTTGTCATGAATTCCGTGATCATGCGGAAAAATCTCCCACAAACTATGCGGGTGTTTCCATTAATCTTTACAGTCGGAAAGTGACTGTGAGGATCTGGGCAATTTTCAAGAAGCCCGACGATTCTAATTACGAAAAACACATCGATATGGAGTTCTCCGCTCAAAAAGATGGGGTTTTGAAGAAGAACCCGACGAGTGGATGGGAGAAGATCCTTCCCGGAGACGACTATCGAAAGGCTGCTGTTCAGTACTACATTGGGATCATGGGACGTGCGAAGACCACGATTGATAATTTTTACTTGGGGATTGGAATATGGGGTGAAAGAGAGACTGAGTACCTCGAAACAAAGTTCGAGGAAGATCGCAGCGTCATAATGGACGAGATGGAGCGGATTCTCAGCGGACTCGGACGCCCATTGAACGTGAAATACCTCAAGTGCAATGTTCAATTGACGGATACCCAAATGCTACAACTATTGCCCTATCTAAAAGCCGGAAAACTGAGGGAAATTCAATTCAGTATTAATGTTGGAACACCCACAAATCCTCCTCTAAACTTGGACCTCATTTCTGAGACAGAACAGTGGAAACAAGCCAAGAAACTGGATATATACCGCTACGATTGCTCAATTTCATTCGAAAAGCTGTTTCACTTCGAGGAAGTGGACGGTAGTTTAACGATTGCGAGTGCATCACCGGTTTCTGCAAAAACCATAGTGGAGGTGAGCGAAAGTCTCAATAAACTCATAGTTATCTCTTCTTTAGACATTCATAAATCATCCAACGATGCGGAATTTGATAGTGCAATGTGTCCTAGACGACGAAGACGAAGTCATAACAGAATTTGCTGAATACTTGCAACTGTTTGGAGTAAATTTTTCAGATTTCGAACAAACAGAAGTGTTCATCCCCTCCGAGCCGGACACATACATCGACATTGCTTTTCAACGCAACATCATCATTGTGTCCAGAATTCCACGGAATTCCTATCAACTCTGATACTCCGAAACAAACTTTCGACATTGTTTCACATTCTCGTACTCGACTTCTTCTTATAATACCACCCATTACTTTGCAGTTCTCGTTTTCCGTTAATACCAATAAACACTTCCATTTGGATTACTGTAGTTACATACTTCTACTTGTACTGTTAGCATTTTCCAAATGGTATTTCCTATGCAAAAATGCACAAAACATAATCCAACTGTCTGACTGTCTGCGTCTTGCTAACGGAAATCGATATTGGTGCGAACACTCACTCGCAGCTTGTTTCCCCAATTTCCCTTCAATTTCTCCCTATTTCCTTTTATCCCATCGAAAATGTCAAAACCAGAACCGAAATTGACTCATATGCCAGAGCATATCAAACAGAAGATCACTGATGTAACCCCTGATATGGGAACAAAGTGAGTTGAGTGATATTCAGGCTGCATGAACTGTTTACTTTCAGAATAGCACTCGGTCAACTTTCCAAAGAGTTTCGCGACTACGCGGAAAAGTCTCCCACGAACTATACAGAAGTTGCCATTCAACTTTATCGTCGAAAAGTGGCTGTGAGGATCTCGGCTCTTCTCGAGAAACCCGACGACCGCCGTGAACACAGAATGCACCTCGATACGGAGTTCTATCCTCATGCAAACGGGACTCTGCAAAAGAACCCGACAAGTAACTGGGAGAAGATCATTCCCGAAGACGACTATCGAAAGGCTGCTGTCCAGTACTGTCTCGAGGTCATGGGACGTTTGAAGACCACGATTTTTGAATTTTACTTGGGAGTGAACGAAGAATATCCTGGGAATATAGAGTACCTCGAAATAAAGTTCGAGGAAGATCGCCGAGTCATAATGGACGAGACCGAGGGGGTTCTCGGCGCACTCGGACGCCCATTGCAAGTGGAATCCCTTAATTTCAACCTTCAACCCACTGTTGCTCAAATCCTTCAGTTGTTACCCTATCTGAAAGCGGGTACACTGTCGGATATGAAATTCCATACCAATACTTCTACACCTGCCATGCCTCTTTTGAATTTGGACCTTCTTTCTGAGACAGAACAGTGGAAACAAGCGAAGAAACTGATTGTATCTGAATACGATATCTCTGTATCAGTCGAGAAGTTGGTCCATTTTGACGAAATCGAAATGAATACAAGAACCTTGCCGGCTTCTCCAGAAACGATTGTTGAGGTGAGGAAATGTCTCAATTCACCCATAGTTTTCTCTTGTTTTAGACATTCATGAATCATCCATCAATGCAAAGCGTAATAATAAGGGGCAGACGGGTTGTCGAGCTGACAGAGCTTGCTGCATACCTGGAGCAGTTTGGAGTACACGATTTTCCGACAATACCATCTAACGTAGAAATTCGGAAACGCTCCGAGCCGAACACATTCATGAGAATTCATTTTTTGCATGGCGATATTGCGATGTTAAGATTTTCAACAAATCCAGACGACTAGTCCTAACTTGCTCCTATTTCCACTTGCTCCTATTCCCATGATATCACCCATTATTTTGCACTCCATGTATTCCGTTGGAGGGGGAGATTCCCTGAGATTGCGCTCGGAGTCGGAGATAACAATCAGGAAGGACTCGGAGCCAAACACTGATCTCATTATCTGTTTTTCGGGTCGTATGATCCATCTGAGAAGGACGAAAAGGAACTGTGATGAACTCTGATAGTCCGAATTCCCTTTTCCACACTTTTCCACATTTCCTGAGCCCCAAATGAAATTGATCATTCTATGTATTATCCCAATAAATCCCGTTTCTTTGAGCTTTCTCATAATCATCAAAATGTAGCCCGAATTGCGGATTACACTAATCTTCAGTGATATCATGAAACCTCGTGTCCTAGCAAGTTGCTAGTAGCAACCAAGTAATCACGCGCTCATCCGCTTATCTGCGCCTTTCACTGCACTTCAATCGATAGTGCAGCTCTCCTTCTATTCCCCAAATCCTCCGCTTATTCTCCTAAAGATGGAGAAACTAAAACCCGAACCTAAACTAACTCATATGCCGGAGCAAATCAAGCAGAAGATCATTGATCGAACCCCTGATGTGAAAACAAAGTGAGTTGAGTGCTATTTAGGCCGAGCAAAGTAGAAACTTCTAGAAAAGCATTGGGGATGGTTTCCAAGGAATTCCTCGATCATTTTTATGAGTCTCCAACGAAATATCACCATGCTAACTTTGCATTTCATGCGGAAAAAGTGACAGTGACCATGTCAATGCGTGGGGGAAAACGCAGGATGGAGTTCCTCGCCCATCAAGGAGGTGTTCTCATCAAGAACTTGGAGAGTAACTGGGAGAAGACCCTTCCAGAAACTGATTATAGAAAGGCTGCTGTTCAGTACCTTCTAAAACATCTGGGACGTTCGAAAACTAAGCTACAGATGTTGGAATTTGAAGAAAGAATGGATGACTATGAAGTGATTGCCAGAGATCGGAAAGTGATATTTGACGAGATGGAGCGGATTTTGCGCAGTTTAGACCATAAATTGCACGTGGAACTTTTCGAATGCTTTGTTCACGCAAGCGATTCTCAAATCATGCAAATCCTACCCTATCTGAAAGCGGGAACACTCAGAAATCTAGACTTCCGTACATTCGACACGGAAACTCCTCCCATGAGTCTAACGCTGATTTCCGAGACTCCACAATGGAAAGGGGCCGATTCATTGGTTTTATATGATTCAAAATGCGAGGTTCCCGTCGAAAATTTGTCTCACTTTGTACTATTAGAGCTTGATGTTCGAAAACTTTCAGTTCCAGTGAAAACTCTTGTTCAGGTTAGTCAGAAGGCGCCTCATTCCAGAGTAGAGAGTCCCAATCCAAATTTCAAATTTTTAGGCCTGTTTGGAAAGCCCAACTGTCGAAGAACTTACTCTCGAATGTGAGGAGAATTTAGACAAAACAGACTTAGCAGAGTACTTGGCACAGTTCGAAGATTTTGACGAATGGGAAGGAGATGACGATCCTTATGCTCTGTATTTCCTACTACCCGGCTGGCCGATGAAAACAGCGAAAGTGCGATGTTTGGCAAAGCATCTGTGTTTTTCTAGATTTGAACTTTAAAACTTTTTTCTATGACAACTATTTTGTTTTTGAATAAATTTCATATAAAAATCGATGGTACCCGCCAAAGTAACAAGGACATTTGTTTGTATGCTCGTCTGCGTCTTTCGCTACACACTGTTTATTGATAGTGGTCAGTGTTGACTCTCCGTTCATTTCTCGTCGATTTCTACGCATATTCCTCTTATTCCTCGCAAAATGCAGAAACCAGAGCCAAAACTGACCCATATGCCTTTTCTTATAAAGCAAAAAATCACTGACTCGTTGCCGAATGTGGGAACAAAGTGAGTTGCAACAGTTGAACGTTTTTTTAGGCCAAATCATTGGGAAAACTTTTAGATTGGCACTGTCCCGAATGTCCAAAGAATTCCAGTCATTTGCGAAAGAATCGCCGAACAATTATGACGGACTGAGTGTTGAAATGCAAGCCGACAAAGTTTCTGTGGTCAAAAGATTTTCCTCTACGCGGACAGAAAAATATGAGATCGTGATAGAGTTCTTCGCCTGCGAAAATGGCGCTGTGATGAGAAACTGGACAGGTGATTGGCAAAAAGTCCTTCCGGAAATGGACTATCGGAAGGCTGCCGTTCAGTATTGTCTGCGAATTATGAACGCGAAGACTAGAATCGGAGAATTCACACTAAGGACAGATGGATCGATTTTGCCCTACACTAATCCCAAAGACCCAGAAGATAGAAACTATCCAGCAGTGTATCCGAAGAGAAAGTTTGTAGCGGACCGAGCAGTGGTTCTGACCGAAATAGAACGATGTTTCCAAGGATTGAAGCATCAATTGCTCGTGAAGCGCATCAAGATAATGATTCGCGTAACACAGTTTGAAATCCTCAAGATCTTCTCCTATCTGGAACCGGGAACCCTGGAGGGAATCAGTCTCGATTACGCTTTTCCAAGTGATGAGATGAGGCGTTTGCGGACGCCTCTGTGCTTGGATCAGGTTTCCGAGACAGAGCAATGGAAGCGGGCGCGCAAACTGAAGGTGTTTTCATACGAGTGTGATGTCTCATACGAAAAACTGGCTCATTTCATAGACTTGGACATTCATTTGAGGGAGCCACAACTCAATATGAAATCGATGATCCAGGTAAGATAAAGGTTCTAAAGTAAAGTATATCTGACTAAATTACAGAGCTTTCTGAATCAACCAACTTTCCTACATTTGGATGTGAAATGTGACAGAGGCTTCGATCAGACCGGTTTCCAAGAATATTTGGATCAGTTTCAACAAGAGCAAGTTGATGGAAGCGACAGGATGCTTAAAAAAATCAAGATCCGCATGCCCGGCGAGCCAGAGATATGGAACACCATTTTTTACAATTCGAAATGGATTATCGCTTTCAGGAATGCTTGGTTCAAGACCGACCCATGGATATAAAAAAGTCTACACTTTTCCTCTTTCTTACAATTTCTTTCTTGTTTTTGTCTTCTTGTTCTCTTTCTTGCTTTCTATTTGAAATTTTGCTCATTTGGTCCTTTCTTTCAATAAACTTCAGTTTTGTTATGTTTAAACTTGTTCAATTCCCCTGTTTCCCCCTTAAATGTCACCTTCTATTCTGAAAAGGAACCAATAAACACTCAGTTCTATCTACCAGTCGTCCACTTGTCTGCGTCGTTCGCCGCACACAAAAATCGATAGTGAATCGAACATTGACATTCGTCGCTCATTTCTCCCCTTTCGTCTCGTTTCTCGGCAATTTCTCCTACTATTTCAAATATTCCAGTCAAAATGCAGAAACCCGAGCCAAAATTGACCCATATGCCTTTTCATATCAAGCAGAGAATCACAGATTCAGCGACTAATGCGGGAACAAAGTGAGTTGAACGTTTTTAGGCTGAATCAACTCTTTTCTTTCAGATTGGCCCTATCCCAAGTGTCCAAGCAGTTCCAGTCACTTGCAAAAGACTCGTCAATCAAGTATGACGAACTCAGAATCGAGATGGATGCGGATAAAGTGTCTGTGATCAGAAAAGCGTGTTTTCCGAAACCAATCTATGGAGTTCTCTATGGAGGTTATTTGGACGGTGAGGACAAAAAACTCGTGATGGAGTTCTCCGCTCATGAAGACGGTGTTCTGATGATAAACCCGACGAGTGGCTGGCAAAAGATGCTCCCGGAAAAGGACTATCGCAAGGCAGCTGTTCAGTACTGTCTTTCAATTATGAACGCGAAGACTAGAATCGAAGAATTCACACTGACAACAAATGAAGACGTTCTTGATTCGGGTTTGGGAGAAGACTTTTTCCCTAATGCGTATCCAAAGGAAAAGTTTGAAGAAGATCGAACAGTGGTTATGGACGAGATTCGCAAGATTCTCCCCGGATTAAAACATCGATTGATCATTGAAACAATTACGTTCGGTTTCCAAATCACCGATTCCGAACTTCTCCAGATCCTTCTCTGTCTCGAACCCGGAACACTCCAGGAAATCTACCCTCGTCCTCAATTTTCTTATCATATATTCATCAATCCTATCATTCTGAACTTGGAGCAGATTTCGGAGACCGAACAATGGAAAGGAGCAAAGAAACTGGACATATTCAACTATAAATGCGATTTGCCGCTCGAGAAATGGACGAATTTCGAAGAGTTGAGCATCAGATTGACGAGGCCTCAGCTCGCAATGAAAGAAATAATAGAGGTGAGTCGATAAACATCCCAATCACTCAATATTTGCATAATTTCAGAAGTTTATTAGCCGACCAACGTTCAAAAAGCTGACAGTTGGGTGTTCTGAAGGATTCGATGCAGCAGGAGTCACGGAGTATTTGGATCAATTCGAGCAGGAACTCGTGGAGCAAGACGAAGAATTCAGGGATGACTCTACGAATCTTTCCATCCGCCTGCCCAACGAGCCCAACTCAAAGGTCGAAATTTCAATCGAACCGACACTGCTTTGGATCCAAAGAAAATAGTTTCCTTTTTTGTTCAATGAATGTTTCCCGTGAATAAACGATTTTCAATCACCAAACGTTCCTTCCAAAGACAATAAAGCCCCTCTTCTTCTTCGTAACCTAGCAGAGCTGTCTGCCCGTCTGCGTCTTTCGCTGCACATATACAATCGATATTGAACCATTCGTCTACATTCCCCCCACTCTGCCCTCCATTTTTTTCCTTTTTTCTCGACGATTTCTTCCACTATTTCAAATCTTCTAGCAGAAATGCTGAAACCCGAGCCAAAGCTAAACCATATGCCTTTGCACATCAAGCAGAAGATCACTGATTCTGCGAGTAACGTTGGAACAAAGTGAGTTGAACGTTTTTAGGCTAAATCGAGTGTGACCTTGCAGATTGGCACTGTCCCAAATGTCCAAGGAGTATCAGTCATTGGCTGAAGACTCGCCAATCAAGTATGACAAACTCGCTATCGAAATAGATATCGACAAAGTGGCCGTGATTAGAAAAGCGGTGTTTCTGAGACAGAACAGTGTCTACTTTACACAACATAAGAAACACGTGATGGAGTTCTCCGCCCATGAAGACGGTGTTCTGATGAAGAACCCGACGAGTAATTGGCAGAAGATCCTTCCGGAAATGGACTATCGGAAGGCCGCAGTTCAGTACTGTCTGCCGATCATGAAAGCGAAGACCGAAATTGGGGAATTCAAACTGACAACAAATTATGATTTGGTTCATTTAGACAGGGGAAGGGACCATTTCCCTGTTGTGTATCCAAAGGCAAAGTTCGACGAAGATCGGGCAGTGGTTATGGACGAAATTGGACTGCTTCTCCCAAAATTAAAACATCGATTGATTATGAAAAAACTCCGGATCTGTTTTCCCATCGCGGAGTCTGCAATTCTCCAGATCCTTCTCTGTCTCGAACCGGGAACACTCCAGGAGATCAACCTTGGTGCAGAATATCTCCATATGTACGAAGCTTCGAATATCACGAATTTACAATTCGGTGAACTTTCCGAGACCGCACAATGGAAAGGAGCGAAGAAAGTGAACATATCCACCTATGAATGCGATTTTCCACACGAGAAATGGACGGATTTCGAATATTTGAGTATTGCATTGACTAGGCCACAGCTCACAATGAAAGAAATGATAGAAGTGAGCCGGTAAACGTCCCAAACAATCAATATTTGCATAATTTCAGAAGTTCGTGAGTCGACAAACGTTCAAAAGCCTGTCAGTGGGGTGTTCTGAAGGTTTCGATGTAGCAGGAGTCACGGAGTATTTGGATCAATTCGATCAGGAGCCAGCAGAGCAAAACAATAGAATCGAAATCATGGCGGGCACCAAGAAAGCTGTCATCCGCCTGCCCAACGAGCCTAACTCAAAAGTCGAAATTTCATACAATACGAATATGATTCAAATGTACAAACCATAGTTTCCTTTTCGTTCAATCAATGTTCCCTATTGCTAACACTTATTTGTAACGAGTACTTTGTTTTCACACCTGACACCTTGTCCACTGACTCACTAAATAATCGCCACGCCCCTTTTTTGTAGTCTAGTTGTGCAGTAGCTGATAAGAAATGTATAAAAAAGAGAGAGGTTCGAGCCGTTTTGGGCTCTTTGCTGAATAAACAAGTCAGAAAAGTTGTTTCTTGCTCATTCTTCCTTCAAAATATGCAGAAACCCGAGCCGAAATTGACGCATATGCCACCGCATATCAAGCAGATGATCACGAATGGAGTGAATATGGGGACTAAGTGAGTTTAACACTTTCTCGGCTAAATCAACTGTAATCTCTCAGATTGGCACTGTCTCGTATGTCGAAAGAGTTCCAGTCATTGGTTGAAGAATCACCGATCGAGTATTACTGTCTCAATATCAGAGTGATGCCAAAAAAAGTGGTTGTGCGCAGAGAAGCATGGTCCAAGCGCGACTTCGGTAACCTCAGAGAAAGAGTAAAAACGCACGATATGGAGTTCCACGCTCGCAGAAGAGGTGTTCTGATGAGAAATCCGAATGGTGGCTGGAAGAAGGTTCTCACGGAGAAGGACTATCGGAAGGCTGCAGTTCAGTACTTTTTCGGATTCATCAGACCAAACACGATAATCAAGAAGTTCCAGTGGGAAATATGTAACCCATGGGGAAGAAACCGTCCCAGAGACCCAGAAGATCGTAATTTCTCTACTGGGTTCCCTAAGAGACAGTTCGAAGAGGATCTCCGAATAATCATAGACGAGACGGAACGACTTCATAACGAATTTAAGCATCAGCTGATTGTGGAAGACATTAGCATCAAATTCCAAGTTACAGAGTGTCAAATAATCAAAATCCTCGGCTTTCTGGAACCCGGAACATTGAAGAAAATTGATCTCAGTATAAACTATCCGTCTTGGTGGGGAGACAAACCATTTCTCAATTTGGAACAAATTTCCGAGACGGAACAATGGAAGAGGGCAAGAGAACTGTCCATTTTCTGTTACAAATGTGATTTTCCATACGAAAAGTGGGGCAGTCTTTACTTTTTGCACGTTTGGCTGACAAAGCCGCAACTCACAATGAAAGCAATGCTTGAAGTGAGCTGATCAAATTTAAAACACCTAATAGTTTTCCTGTTACAGATGCTTGTAAGCCGATTGACGTTCGAATTTTTGGAAGTGGTATGTGATGAAGACCTAGATCAGACAGGGTTCGAGGAATGTTTTGATGGATTTGAACAGCTGCATAGCAAACGGCGAACAACTATCCGCCTGCCCGATGAACCAACAACGGAGATCTACATTTCCTACGAAAATAGATATATTCAGATACGAAGACGTTCTTTGTCGTAAACTACTCTCGTGGAAAAGTTCACTTATTCGTGAATCAGAATACTGTAGCTCCCAATCCTTTTATTTCTACCAACTTTTCTTGACCTCCAATGTTTCCTATTGCTATGACTTATCAGTGACGAGTATTTTGTTTTTACAGCTGTCACATTTTCTCTGACTCACTAAATAATCGCCACGCCCCTTTTTTGTAGTCTAGTTGTGCAGTAACTGATAAGAATGGCATACAAAGAGAGAGGTTAGCGCCGTTTTGGGCTCTTTGCTGAATAAACAAGTTAAAAAAGTTATTTCTTTCTCATTCTTCTTTCTCGACGATTCCTTCTTTCTCAAAATGCAAAAACCAGAGCCAAAATTGACCCATATGCCACCGCATATCAAGCAGATGATCACGAATGGAGTGGATATGGGGACTAAGTGAGTTGAACGTTTTTAGGCTTATTCAGCTGAAATCTCCAGATTGGCACTGTCCCACTTGTCCAAAGAGTTTCAGACATTTGTTGAAGATTCACCGATCCAGTATTACTGTCTCAATATCAGAGTTATGCCAAAAAAAGTTGTTGTGCTCAGAGAAGCAAGGTTTAAGCACGACTCCGATAACATCAGAGAAAGCGAAAGAAAAACGCACATGATGGAATTTCACGCTCGGAAAAGAAGTGTTCTGATGAGGAATCCGAAGAGTGGCTGGAAGAAGGTTCTCGCAGAGAAGGACTATCGGAAGGCAGCTGTTCAGTACTTTTTCGGAATCATTAGACCAAATACAACAATCAAGGAGCTCAAGTGGGAAATATGTTCCGTAACCAGGAAATCCATTCGTCCCAGAGACCCAGAAGACCATAATTTCTCTTCCCTGTTTCCTAAGAAACAGTTCGAAGAGGATCGCCAAGTGATCATAGCCGAGATGGAACGACTTCATAAAGAATTTAAGCATCAGCTGATTGTGGAACACGTCCGTATTGACTTCCAACTTACAGAGTGTCAAATAATCAAAATTCTCGGCTTCCTGGAACCGGGAACACTAAAGAAAATCACTCTTTGTATACACTATCCATGGGTAGACAAACCATTTCTCAATTTGGAACAGATTTCCGAGATGGAACAATGGAAGAGTGCAAAGAAACTTTCCTTTTCTTCCTACGAATGTGATTTGCCAATCGAGAAATGGGTTAATCTTAAAGTTTTGTTTATTCGGCTGGCAAAGCCACAACCTACTATGAAAGCAATGCTCGAAGTGAACTGATACAAATCTAAAGCACCTTATAGTTTCTGTGTTTCAGATGTTTGTAAGCCGACTGACGTTCGAACATTTGAATGTGGAATGCTTAGAAGACCTAGATCAGACAGGTGTCAAGGAATATTTGGATGATTTCGAACATCTGCGAACCGAACGGTTTGACATTATCCGCCTGCCCAGTGATCCAACAAAGGAGATCTGTATTGAGTACACAACGAGAGCAATTGAGATACGCAGGTGGTCCTTGTCGTACTTTAAAGGGCATGAATAAACGACTGTCATTGATATTTTTTGTACCACGAAATAGGAATACATTCCTGCAATCAAATGTCCCCTCCAAAGACATAAAGTCCCCTCTTCTTTCTCGTAACCCAGCAGAGCTGTCTGCTCGTCTGCGTCTTTCTCTGCACACCCAGCCGATATCGACCCCCCCGAGCGTCTATATTCACCCCACTCTGTCCTTTATTTTTCTTTCTATTTGCCGGTGGTTTCTTCCACTATTCCAAATCTTCTAGCAGAAATGCAGAAACCCGAGCCGAAGCTAAACCATATGCCTTTGCATATCAAGCAGAAGATCACTGATTCTGCGAGGAACGTTGGAACAAAGTGAGTTGAACGTTTTTAGGCTAATTCGAATGTGACCTTGCAGATTGGCACTGTCACAAATGTCCAAGGAATTCCAGTCATTGGCTGAAGAATCGCCAATCAAGTATGACGAACTCCGTTTCGAAATAGATATCGACAAAGTGTCGGTGATCAGAAAAGCGTGTATTCTGAAACCAAACTGCGGTCCCGAAGGAGATTATTTGGACGGTGAAGACAAGAAGCACGCGATGGAGTTCTCCGCTCACAAAGAGGGTGTTCTGATGAAGAATCCAACAAGTGATTGGCAAAAAGTCATTCCGGAGACGGACTTTCGGAAGGCTGCTGTCCATTACCTCTTGGGAATCATGGGGCCTAAGACATCTGTTGAAAAGTTGGCGTTTGAGGCTGATTCCTCCTTGTCGGAATCAAGCGATCTTGATAGTTCAGAAGATCCAGAAGATGAGGACTATCCCGCTGCTTACCCGAAGAGAAAATTCGAAGAGGATCGAACAGTGATTATGAACGAGATTGAACAAGGCCTTCAAGCTAAAAAACACCATCTGCTCGTCGAAACACTCGACATCTCATTTCTGACAACTTCCGCCCACATCATGCAGATTTTACCGTATCTCGAACCCGGAACATTGTCGGATATCGATCTTTACATATTTTTCCCGATCTTAATTGCAAGCGAACCACAAATATCGTTGGATGAGATTTGCGAGACCGACCAGTGGAAAAGAGCAAAGGGTGTGACCTTTTCCGGCTACAAATGTGATGATCCATTCGAGAAGTGGTGCCACTTCACAAATGTGGACATTAGTCAGCATCGTTTGACCATGTCTTTGAAAGCTCTTCTTGAGGTGAGTTTTCAGGAAGAAAAAAGGTGATACCATTTTGTTTACAGGCATTCTTGAGTCGACCACACATCAGTATGCTAGGAGTTGGCTGTAGCGAGGACCTCGATAAAACTGGTCTTTCTGAATACTTAGAACAGCTCGAACTACTTCCCGAAGAAGATTCCGATAGTGATTCCGATAGTGGATCTGATAGTGATTCGGATAGCGATTCCGATGATGATGACAATGATAATGAGGATAGGACCATTCGCATCAGAATGCCCAACGAACCAAACACCAGAATCAAAGCTTTCATCGCTAGAAATTTCGTCTACTTTTCCAGATTAGAACTGTGAAAAGGCATGACTTTGATTACTTCTTTTGAAATCCCACTATTCTCTTCCAGTTTTTGAATGAATAAAGTGATAGAAACACATTTAAATGATTGATTGGAGTACCGTGCTAACTTCTAGAACTTTCCATTCCACTATCCCCGAGTGCCTTCTCTCATGCATAAAGCCGTACAGATCGATAAAACCAAAAAGGCGTTTCACCGTCTGCGTCTTTCGCTGCACACTCTTACCTCAATAGTGGTCAGTGTCGATTCTCCGTTCATTTCTCCTCGCTTCTTCCTACTATTCCGGATATTCCAGCGAAAATGCAGAGACCCGAGCCAAAGCTGAATCATATGCCTAGGCTTATCAAGCAGAAGATCACCGATTCGTTGACAAATGTGGGAACGAAGTGAGTTAAATGTTTTTAGGCTAAATCGAATGTGACCTTTCAGGTTGGCAATGTCCCACATGTCCAAGGAATACCAGTCATTGGCTGAAGACTCGCCAATCAAGTATGACGAACTCAGGTTCGAAATAGACAAAAACAAAGTGTCTGTGATCAGAAAAGCGCGTATTTTGAATCTAAACTGCGGTCCCGGAGGAGGTTATTTTGACGGTGAAAACAAGAAACACGCGATGGAGTTCTCCGCACACAAAGACGGTGTTTTGATGAAGAACCCGACAAGTGATTGGCAAAAAGTCCTTCCGGAGACGGACTATCGGAAGGCAGCTGCCCATTACCTCTTGGGAATCATGGGGCCTAAGACCTCTGTTAAGAAGTTAGCCTTTGGAGTCGATTCCTCGTTGTGCGATCGTGATGATTCAGAAGAACCAGAGGATGATTCAGAGGAGTCAGAAGATTCAGAAGATAGAGTTCATCCCGTTGCTTACCCAATGCAGAAGTTCGAGGAGGTTCGGAAAGTGATTATAGACGAGATTGAACGCGGTCTCCAAGCTAAAAAACACCATCTGCTCGTCGAAACGCTTTACATCTCATTTTTGACAACGTCCGCCCACATCATGCAGATCCTACCGTATTTGGAACCCGGAACATTGTCGAAAATCAAACTTTACATATTTTTCCCGTTCTTCAGTGCGGGCGAGCCACACATGTCGCTGGATGAGATTTGCGAGACAGAGCAGTGGAGAAGAGCAGAGTGTGTGAACCTGTCCGCCTACGAATGTGATGCTCCATTTGAGAAATGGTGCCACTTCACAGAAGTGGACATAAGTCAGCATCGTTTGACCATGCCTGTGAAAGCTCTTCTTGAGGTGCGTATTCAGGAAGAAAAAAGGTGATATCATTTTGTTTACAGGCATTTTTGAGTCGACCACACATCACTATGCTAGGAGTTGGCTGTAGAGAAGATCTCGATCAAACAGGCCTTTCTGAATACTTGGAACAGCTCGAACTACTGCGCGAAGAAGATTCCGGCAGTGAATCCGACAGTTATTCCGAAAGTGAATCCGATAGTGAATCCGGTAGTGATTCCGATGATGATGACAATGTTAATGAGGATAGGACCATTCGCATCAGAATGCCCAACGAGCCGAACACCAGAATCAAAGCTTCTATCGATAGAACTTCCGTCCATTTTTTCAGATTGCAACTGTGAAAAGGGCCATTCTCTTTCCGTTTCTTAATGAATAAAGTGATAAAAACAAATGACTGTATCTTCAGTTTTTCATGTGTGTAGAGTCCATTTCTCAACAACGTCCACCTGCTGCAGTGACCCATGAAGACACCTGTCCGGAACAGCTGTCCATCTGCTCATCTGCGTCTTTCGCTACACACGCTAGTGGCAAAAATCGACTCCTCTCTCATTCTCTTTCCGTTTCCTCTCACTATTCCTTGATTTTCCATCGATTCCAAGTATTCCAGCAAAAATGCAGAGACCCGAGCCAAAACTAGCCCATATGCCTACTCATATCAAGCAGAAGATCACTGACTCAGCGAGGAACGTTGGAACTAAGTGAGTTGAACGCTTTTTATGTCAAATCGATTGCTTTCTTTCAGATTGGCACTGTCACAAGTGTCCAAAGAGTTCAAGTCACTAGCTAAAGATTCGCCGATTACCTACTACACTCTCAAGATCCAACTGCAAGTGGATAAAGTCACGGTGACCACGGGAGCATGGTTTGTGAAGCCCAACTGCCAATTCCGCGAGGAACTCAAGAAACTAGTAATGGAGTTCTACGTCCTTGAAGATGGTGTTTTGATGAGAAACGCGACAAGTGATTGGAAGAAGACGCTTCCAGAGAAGGACTATCGGAAGGCTGCTGTTCAGTACCTTTTGGGAATCATAGGGCCGAAGACTACAATTGAAAAGTTAGCATTTGAAGTCGAATCCTCGGTGTCAGGATCAAGCGATCTCGATGATTCAGAAGATCTAGGGGATGATTTAGAAGATCCAGAAAATAGCGACTATCCTTTTGTTTACCCAATGGAGAAGTTCGAGGAGGATCGGAAAGTGATAATGGACGAAATGGAACAAGGCCTTCAAGCTAAAAAACACCAATTGCTCGTCGAAAGTCTCGATTTCTCAATTCTAGTAACTCAAGCCCACGTCATGCAAATCCTACCGTATCTCGAACCCGGAACACTGTCAGAAATCGAATTCGCAGGTCATACCCCGCATGGAATCGCTCCCCTCATGGAAGTGCAATTGCCGTTAGACCAAATCGCTGAGACAGAGCAGTGGAAAAAAGCGAAAAGCGTGGATCTCTGCACCTACGAATGTGACATTCCATTCGAGAAGTGGTGCCACTTTACAAAAGTGGATGTTTGTCTACATCGCCCGGATATGACAATGAAAGCTCTTCTCAAGATGTTTTTGAGTCGGACGGACTTCCGTGGGCTGGGAGTTACCAGTAACGAGGAGTTTGATCGAACTGGTGTTCGTGAATACTTGACGAAACTCGAACAAGCGCCTAAACAAGTTCCTGATGAGGATTCCGACGAGAGTTCCGACGAAGATTCCAATGATGGATCCGACAGTTCATTCACCAGTGTTTCAGATGATGATGATGAAAATCGGAACATTGAAATCCGAATGCCCAACGAGCCAAACACCAGAATCAGTGCTTTTATTTCTGATACAACCATCCACTTTACTAGATCGGAATTGCGAAACTGACATGACTTCAATGGTTTCTATTGATATGCCTCTTTTTGCGCTCATCACTATTTCTATATGGTTTCAAATGAATAAAGTGATAAAAACACATTCAAATGATTTCTTCGGTAGCAGGGGACATTGTGAACGTCCAACCCTGTTCCGATTCATCTGCATCATCATTGATCTTTCTGGATTACTGTGCTAACGTCTAGAACTATCTATTTCCACTGCATAAAACCATAAAGATCGATAAAACCAAACAGGCGTTTCACCGTCTGCGTCTTTCGCTGCACACTCTTTCCTCAATAGTGGTCAGTGTCGACTCTCTGTTCATTTCTCCTCGTTTCTTCCCACTATTCCGAGTATTCCAGCGAAAATGCAGAGACCCGAGCCAAAGCTGAATCATATGCCTAGGCTTATCAAGCAGAAGATTACTGACGCGTTGCCGAATGTGGAGACTAAGTGAGTTGCACTTTTTTAGATCAAATCAAT
The DNA here is from genome assembly GCA_900883565.2 of Caenorhabditis panamensis. Taxonomy (NCBI): domain Eukaryota; kingdom Metazoa; phylum Nematoda; class Chromadorea; order Rhabditida; family Rhabditidae; genus Caenorhabditis; species Caenorhabditis panamensis. The sequence goes on along the minus strand of LR538082.1, from coordinate 168,407 downwards.
GATTATATTTCAGATTGGCACTGAGCCAAATGTCCAAAGAGTTCCAGTCATTGGCAGAAGACTCGCCAATCAAGTACGACGAACTCATTTTCGAAATACGTGCCGACATTGTGTCGGTAATAAGAATTGCAGAGGCTTTGAAGTGCCAATGGGGCTACACTCGTAAGGATTGTAACAAGCATACTATGCTTTTCTCTGCTCACAAAGACGGTGTTCTTATGAGAAACCCAAAAAGCGGCTGGGAGAAAGTGCTTCCGGAGGAGGACTATCGGAAGGCCGCTGTTCAGTACTGTCTGTCAATTATGACAGCGAAGACCGAAATCGGAGAATTCATACTGAAACATGATGATACTTCTTTGTCGAATGATCGACCTCCTAATTATCCCAATACAAGACTCAAAGTGATCGCTGACGAGATGGAACGAGTTCACAACGGATTCAAGCATCAACTGATCGTCAAGTGCATTACGATTCATTTCCAAGTTACCGAGTGTCAAATTCTCAAAATTCTCAATTGTCTCGATGTGGAGAATCTAGAGGAAATCAAAGTTATTCCCTATCTCCCATTTGAGCCTGAAGCACTCCTGGATCTGGAGCAGGTTACTGATAAATGCAAGAAAGTGAAGAAACTGACAGTGTATTTCCATAAGTGTGATTTGTCGCTCGAGAAGTGGACCAACTACGAAAAGTTGGAACTATTTGTGAGAAGATCGCCTACAAAAACAGAAATCATCGAGGTAAGCTGATAAACATTCCAATAACTCAAAATTTGCGAAATTTCAGTTGTTTCTGAGCAAGCCGACGTTGAAGGAGTTGTATGTGAAGCGTTATTATGACTTCATATGTGGAGCAGGTGTTGCGGAATATTTGGAACGATTCGAGCAGGAGCCGCTTGAGCGCGATATGTGCTCAACCGATCATTACGCAATGGTTGCCATCCACCTTCCCAACGATCCGAACACAAGAGTCGAGATTGATCACGAACGGAGCCACATTCGCGTTCGCAGAAAAGATCTCATTTTCTCACCGACTCTGACACAGATGCCCTTTTATATCAAGCAAAAGATTACTGACATGTTGCCGAATGTCGAGACTAAGTGAGTTGCAACAGTTGGACGTTTTTTAGGCCGAATCATGGAGAAAACTTTCAGATTGGCACTGTCCCAAGTGTCCAGACAGTTCCAGTCACTTGCTAAACGATCGTCGATCAAGTACGACGAACTCATTATCGAAATCAGTGCCGACAAAGTGTCGGTGATCAGAATTGCCGAGGCTTTGAAGTGCCAATGGGGCCTCACTCGTAAGGATTGTAACAATCATATTATGAATTTCTCGACTCACAAAGACGGCGTTCTTATGAGAAACCCGAAAAGCGGCTGGGAGAAAGTACTTTGGGAGAAGGACTATCGGAAGGCCGCAGTTCAGTACTGTCTTGGAATCATGAACGCGAAGACTGAAATCGGAGAATTCATACTGAAAGAAGATTTTTCAAATTCTCGAGAGTGTGCAAAACGCAACAGGGATCGCCGAGTGATCATTTACGAGATGGAACAAGTTCACAACGAATTCGAGTATCAGCTGATTGTAAAATCCATTAGTATTCAATTCCAAGTTACCGAAATTCAACTTCTCAAAATTCTCAATTGTCTGGATGTGGAGATTCTAGAGGAAATCAAAATTGTTCCCTACACTCCATATGAGCGTGATCTAATTCTGAATTTGGACCAGGTCACCGAGAAATGCAAGAAAGTGAAGAAACTGACTGTATATTTGCACAAGTGCGATTTGTCGCTCGAGAAGTGGACTAACTACGAAATATTAAGACTGTTTGTCAGAAGACCGCCTACGAAGCAAGCAATCATCGAGGTGAGTTGATAAACTTCCGATAACTCAATATTTTCGCATTTCAGATGTTTGTGGGCAAGCCGACGTTCAAGGAGTTGTCTGTGTTCTGTTATGATGGCTTATATAGAAAAGACGTAACGGAATTTTTGGAAAAATTCGAACAGGAGCCAAATGAAGGAACCCGCGAGGTTGTCTCAAGTGATAGTTACGGACATGTTACCATCCGCCTTCCCAACGAACCACATACGAAAATCGAGATTAATCACGATTGGAGAGACGTTAGCGTCCGCAGAAAACCCCTCGTTCCCTCATGATCCCAAAAACAGTCCAACCCCGCCGAAAATCATTTTCAAATAAGACCAAACAAAGAAATAACACTTTTCAAACAATTTTTCCCCAATTTCCCATTTTTTCCTTCTTTTTTTTTGCAAATTCTCAATAAAAACGCACCACTCCTGCGTCTCCGATGCTTCCTCGTCTTCTTCATCTGTGTCGTCCTCGACAGTGCTCCTCCTCCTCCCGGCAGTGTCGTGTCGTCGCTGACACATCCGTCGTTGATGCGGACGGACGCTTTCGGCTCGAATGTTCGCATCTGGAAAAAAAAAGTTAGATTTGAGGGGATTTTAGTTTGAGAACAATCTTTGTTGCTTTTCCTATTTTGATATCTAGGATTTTGTTTTCAAATCATTCTTTTTGTTGAAAACGCAACTTTTCCGGCATTTTTTTGAAAATCTCTCCAAAATTGTCATTTTTACAGTTTCAAAGTTTGAAAAAATGAAATAAATTTTGAATTTTCTAATGGTGCACTTTTCTGTCTTGCTCTTACAAAAAAAAACATCTTTCTCAAACCCTCAAAAATCGTAATATTCTTCTAAAAACTGATAAAAAATTAGTTTCAATTCCCAAAAATTCTAAATTTTCACTGTTACAAAAGTTTTTTAAAAATTCTAAGAGCTGCAGTTTTCAATGGTGATTCCATATACCGAAAACTTTTCATTCAATACCAAAAAACCCTAATCGTTGACAATTATAACCACAAAAACGAGAAAAGTTTCGTTTCAAGACCCTAAACTTCAAATTTCTCCTGTTTCAGAAATTTTTCATCACAAAATTTTTCATATTGTAGCTATTGAACTTGGAATAAGAGATAGAAACTCTACTTCAAAGCAAAAACAGTGAAAACAAAAACTTCACTGTTTCAAAAATTTCAAGAATTTCGAAAATGGTAAAAATTTTTCAATATAATCTCGCTTGCGATAAGATTTTTTCGAGACTCACATCTCAAATTCCTATGATTTCATCATTGTAAAAAAAGATTTAAAAAAAATTGTTTTTAGTCCCAAAATTTCAAATTTCTACAGTTTCAACTTTTTTTCTTCAAAAATTGTTCATTTTTTTGGCTAATGGTTCGGCTATTTGATAAGGGTTAATAAATTCGCTACAAGACTCAAAACCCGCTTCTTTATTTTTTTCTTCAATTTCAAAACGAATCTGATAAACAAACCGACAAAAATAATTTCGTTGCAATACAAAAATCCCAAAAAAAAAACAAGTTTTACTGTTTTAGAAACGGTCAAATTTTTTTTTAGAAATCTGAAAATCTCAATGTTGAAAGAATTCCTATGAGAATTATTTTTCTAAATTTAAAAAAAAAAAATTTTGCTTCAAGTCCCAAATTTTCGAAAAAAAAATTCACTATTTCAAAAATCTTTCAAATTTTTTTTTCAATTTGAAAATTTCAATTGGTCTTTATTTCTAGTCTCCTCATTTTCCCCCTCACCAAACCTTTTCACATTGATAAGAAAATCTCTAGAATCTCGAGATTTCTTTTTTTCAGCAAATCCAAAAATATCAGTGACGACCATCAAAAACAGGCTAGAATTCAATACAAATTCGTAGAAAATCGCAAAATTTGCAAAAATGCGGGTTATGTCACTTTTTCATTCCTTATCAGTGTAATAAAAAAGTGGGCGGAGCCTAGGAGTCAAACTGTCAATAGTGACCAAATTTGGGGTCAAAGTACTAAAAAATGCTCAGAAATCACCAAAAACTCCCAAAAAATCACTTACAAACGCGTCAAACTTCAACAAATTGGCCATTAGTGCCAATTTCCCAAATATTTGCCCATTTGGCATACTTCTTCGTGTTCTTTCTTCTACTACTAGTTTCCAGAGCCAACGGCGCTTCGGGAGCCGACAGGTGGCAGGTTAGTGAGCGTTAGAGAAGCAGAGATTGACAGAGAAAAACGCGAAGGAAACAAAAAATATATAACTTTGATCTACGGATCATATGTTCTTGTCTGTCTTGTCTCGACACGTTTACTGCCATAATGTGTTGTAGAAAAATGGGTAAATAAGAGTTCAAACTCGAGGTTTGAACGGGTTTTTGAACAGTTTTGAGCTAGTTGGAAACATGTGAAAGGCATGTGGAATTTAGGGTACAGTAATCCAAAAAATTTTGAAAAATTATTTGGAATTTTTTGATGGTGATCCTGATTTTTCGGACTAAAATTTGAATTGAATTATGAAAACAAAAATTCGGAAATTTTTGGATGTTTTTTTTGATACAGTAATCCTGGAGTAGACTTGCTAGAGAATAGTAACTCAAAAATTTTCGGAATTGATTAGAAGTTTTGGTGATACAGTAATCATAATTTTTGAACTGAACCTTTGTAACAAATTAGCAAAACAAACATTTCCGAGCTTTTTGAATTTTCAGTGATACAGTAATCCGAGAATAAATCCGCCTTTTGAGTAACTCAAAAATTTTTCAAATTGATTAGAAATTTTTGTGATACAGTAATCTTGTTTTTCCAAACAAACCTCGAAATCGCACACCTCGAAAATTATCAAAACAAAGTTTCCGAGCATTTTGCATTTTTTTTGAAACAGTAATCCAGAATCGTGTGAATTCTAGCAAACTAAATCTACAGTAACCCCCAGAAATTCTAAATGTAGGCAAAATGAATGAAAAATCTAAATTTCCTACAGTTACAGGTGCGGAGACCATCAGATTTGAATTGAAAAATATTATCTGAACATGTCAAAGTGAAACAGTGAGAACTTTCAAAATTTCTCAGAAAAATGAAAAAGCAATTTCTGATTCAAAAATCCCTAATCAGCGCGGAAATCACGAAATTGTCCAATAGTCTTGCATTTTGGTTTAAAATTTATTTTTTAGTACAAAAACAATAACTTCCGATTATAAATTACTAGAAAAACCTTGCTAATCATAACTCGTGTTGATTAGTAAATTTTTGACCTAGAAAGACGACAAGGAGTACAAAAAATTAAAAAATTACGGTCCGAAAAATCTTTCCATGGATTTTGAAACAGTGAAAATTTGAAGTTTGACTAAAAATTAAAAAAAAATAAGAAAAATCGGTTTCAAAAATTTTCAGGTAAAATTCATGTTTCTACACTATTCGTTTTCTCCGTTTTTTTTTGTTTATCAATTCAAATCAGACAACCAATCTATGACTAGTGCATGTTGTATGTACGGATTGAAGAAAAATTTTTGAAAAAAAAAATTTAAATTTGAGTTTCTCAATTTTTCCAAATTATCTAATCTTCCTAATGATTCTAATTGATTGGTCAGACTTTATCTATTTTTCTTCCCAAAATCACATCAAATTCCCGCCTATCTCAATTTTCAAGAAACACAATCCACGAAGGCAATGTAGTTCTATCTAATTTTTTCAACAAAAATCCCTCAAAATCTCACTTTTCTCCATTCCAATCTCAACTTCCTTCTTCGATAGTTCAATCTCGGATGGGGCATCGTTCAGAAATTCAGAATTCGCTATAGAAAAATAGAAATTTTCACAAGAAAAAAAATTAGAGCTACAGTAATCCAAAAAGAACAGAAAACTGACTGGGTACACCTTGTACCCACCAGATCAGTGGCAAAGTCTCTCAAATTTTCGGAAATAGTGCAGGAAAAAGTGGTGTTAGAGAGATGGAAAGATCGCGAGCAAAATGTGCAGTGTTCTTTGTAAAACGGTGTACAGTAATCCGAGTGCGCGGGCAATTAATCGGAAAAGACAACAGAATGCCATCATTTTTTGGGGGGGCCTATCACTAACATTAATTCCTCTTGATTTCTAGTATTTTCTACAGATTTTCCGGGAGGAAACTAGCTTTTTTCAAGTGTTCAAAATGTTCAAATTGACCAACAAAGTGGAAAAAATAGGTTCCGAAAATGAAAATGGCAATGTTTTTCAGTGAATAAACAATGTTTATGATGATATCATCAGAAACTGGTTTTGGCAGAGTTCTAGTCTTGTTTTTCATAGAAAATTTGCACTTTTGCACTTCAGTTTCAGATCAATCGGAAAAATGCAATGGAACTATGGCAGTGCTAGCAATACGTCCAAATTCGATAAAAAATCAAGATTCAAAAAGAAAATTGCAAAGAATTTGAGAAGTTGTTTAAAAACTGACATTTGACTAACATATTGTTTCAGAACTAGAATCCGTTATCGAAAAATCTGGATTAATATTTTTTTTTTGAAAATTATTAAAAAATCAGTCCATGATCAGTGTAAACTTGATGAAAATCGCAAATTCTTGTTTTTTTAAAACACTATTTTCCAAAAACAAAATTTATGTTGGTTTTTTTGGAGATTCTAAATTTTTATGATCATGTCTAAACTCTAATTATAAATTCTTGATCGAAGATGATAGTGAAAATTCTGAACAAATCCATCAAAAATGGATCTTTTGAAACAGTAAAAGTTGGTCAAATTTGAGATTCAATTATTTCAAAATGATACAACCGAGATATGAAGAAGAACTAACTCCAATAAAAATCATCAAGTTTTCAGAAAATTTTGAAACACCAATCAATCGGATTTTTCCAAAATGGGAGTCCCAATCGCTATTCACATTTTTAGAGTACAAAAAAAAACAATTCTTTGTCGATTAAAAAATGCGCAAGTGTCCAAATTTTGACTTTTTCATGAAACAGTGAGATTTAAAAATTGAAAATTCTCACAAAATCTTTTTAGTTTTTCAGACACTAATTTTCAGAAAAAACCGGGACGGTCTGCAGATGTCTACTACCAATTTTTGACAATTACATCTATTTAAAAATTTTTGAAACAGTGAAAATTTGTCTTTTTCATTGATTTTTTTTCAATTTTGGAAAGATTACTTTTCTTTTCGGAATTTGAAAACCTTTTTTTTAAATTTTTGAAGAATTAAGCGCAGTAACATTAACTCAAAAACCTCATCAAAAAAATTTTGACAAATCCCCGAAACAGCAATTTTTTTTCAATTTTTTTTTATTCTTCAAATAAAAATACTCACCTGTAATCCAGAGCCTCCCTCCTCGAAAACCTCATCCTCGTCGTCTTCCAACAACTTGCTCTCCTCTTTCTTCTCCCGTCTCAACTTTTCGAATCGTCGTCGCATTTCCTGAGTGCGGTGTGGCGGTTGGTGATGATGATGGTGGTGATGGTTGTTGGGTCTGGAAAAAATTAATTGAAGTCCGGATTTATTAATTTTCAAACTTTCAAGTTCTAATTTTTGAAAATTGAGTGAAACAGTTCTTTTTCTTTATTATTTTTTAAATTTTGCTTTAAATTTTCCTTTTTTATCTTGACAAATTGCCAAGATCCCTTGGAATTCCTAATTCCTAATTTCTAATTTTTAATTCCTAATGAGCCAATGCCAAATTCAAGGCCAAAAGTCCCAAAAGATCTCCAAAAACGTGCAGAAAAAAAAATGAGAAATAGAGGAAAAATACAACAAATATGTAAGAGGAAATGAGGAAAGGGGAAGGACAGGAAGTGACGGATATAGAGAATATCTGGTGGATAATTTGGAGGATTTTTGATAATCTTGCGAACCGAACTCATTTATTAGAGCTATTTCCAGAAAATAAGAGATTAAAATGTGCTGAAACTGGAGAAAAAATTTCCAGAAATCTCAAAAAATAGATATTGAAGGAGCTCTTTTTGAAATTAGGCCCAATACATAAAATTTCGAGCAATTTTTGAAAAACTGATAGAAAAGTGAATAAGAGTTGATTGCTCCAAATTCAGTTCAGAAAAATTTATGAAAAATTCAGTGCAAACCATGTACGGATTGAAACTTTTTCGAAAACCAAATTGATCAAAAAGAGCTGAAACTGTTTAAAAAAATCTTTAGAAAATGCCAGAAAAACAGGAAAAATGAGTCATTTTTCAGTCAAATCTATTTTTTCGAAAACTATCTAGGTTTCAAAGAAAACGCATCGGTTTTTCCTCAATCAAAAATGAAAATTTACAATTTCAGAAACAGACGAAATTTTTTAAAATTTTTTTTCAAAAATCCGTTTGCTTTTCTTGTGTCTACCGAAAAAAGCTTCAGAATTGCGGAACTAAAATTTGAAAAAAAAGTCGAATGCCAATCGTTACAGTAGATGAAATACCCTATCGATTCGAAATTTTCGAATGAATAATTTTAGAAAAAAAAAAAATATTGTTAAAATTAAAAACAATTTGTATAGAAAGAAGTATCGATTTAGTAACATTTTTCACTCAATTCCAATTTTTCTAAAATTCTAAAAACAGCAAAAATTTTCTAAAAACACTAGGAAATGTGAAAAATGATAGGAAACCCGGAAAAATGAGTCATTTTTCTGTCAAATCTTATTTTTTCAAATTGAGATTCACAATCAAGAAGTCGGTTCATCGGTTTTTCATCAATTCAAAAACAAAATTTACAATTTCAGAAACAGAGAAAAATTCTAGAATAAATTTCAAATTTCAGTTTTATTCTTCAATCGGTACAAAAGTAGCACTTCAAAAATACGGAACTAAATTTTTCTAAAAATTCTAAAAACAGAAACACACTTTTCCAACCTATAATTATGCTTTCATGACACTTTTAGAGGTGTCTGAACAAACTACATTAGTCGAAATTAGCAATCAGGAGAGATAATGTCATTATCATAATGATAATTCATTGTTGTGGGTGTTTTGGTTTTTTTAGCAATTAGAAATTCATTAAAAAAAACCAAACTAGACTCTAGTTGAAAATTAGAGGTTTCAAAGCACAGATTCAAAGTCGTATTGTTATTCTCCAAAAATCCCAAAAATTTCAGAAAAAATCCTGCAGAAACTGGAAAAATTGAAAAAATTGAGAGAGAAAAGCACTTGAGAAATGAAAAAAAATGCAAGAGAAAAATGAAGAGAAATGACATTTTTCATTTTTCCTTCTCTTCTAGAGGCTAGACTAGAGCTCTAGAAATATTCAGGGCAACGCCCAATTTTTTTGAGGAAAATTTCAAGAGACAGGTGGGAAAATTCAGTCTATGTCTGATGAACGGTGCACTGACTATTTTGGAGGATTTGCAAATTCTAAACTTTATGAAACAGTAAAAATTCTGATTTTTTAGTTTGAAACGATATTTTGAAATTCTACTTATTTTTTGCTTTTTTCGAATTTAGGAATACTGTAACTGTTAGGTTCACCAATCTAAATAGAAAAATCAACACGCTTACTGAACGAGAAATTGAAAAATCTAGAAAATGCTAGAATTTTTGAGTTTGGTGAAACAGAAAAAAATCCAATATTGTTTTTGGGGTCTCAAAAACAACGAAAAACCATAGTGTTGAGAAATAGGGACTAGAGGTTACTGTAGCTGATTTGTTTTTAAAGAGATTTGATTCCGGTAAAACTGGAAAAATTGAAATTTGAAAAACTTAGATTTTTTTTGGAACAGGAAATTTTTTTAGTACAGCTATTATAGTTTTGAAAATCTAGCTCTGCATTTCCGAAAGTACAGGAAAAATTAATTGAAAAACATTTTTTAGAAAATTTTTCACAAATTTTTCAGCCAATACTTGCTAAAAACTGCAATTTTCAGTGAAGAAATTCTTAAATTGAGTGTTCATACAGGATTTTAAAATTTTTAAAATTTATGAAACAGTAGAAAACACAAAAATGTCGAAATAATTGAAGTTCGGTTACTGTAGCAATTCCAAAAAAATATTTTTTAATGAAAAAATTACTCAAAATCTCAAGTTTCGGAAAATAAGAATATTTTTGAAACAGAAAAAAATTTAGAACAGCTTTGGGTCTCGCAACAAAATCTAAACTGTCTAAACAATTTTAAAAAGTTTCTCATTCAAAACTTGCAAAAAATTGCAATTTCCAATCAATTTCTGCAAAGTTTTGCAGTTTTGCAGGAAAAAAACGTTCTATTGATGAAAACTCTTCGCTTTCTATTATTGTTTACACTGTGTGCCTGCGGCACACAGTGTTATTGAATTTTTGGAATTTTCCAATATTTTTTTGAAATAAAAAAACTCACAATTCTCGTCTAGCCGGCGTCGGTGTGGGGCATAGAGATATGGCGGTGTCGATGTTTACCTGGAATTTATGGGATAATTAGGAAATTAGGTGAATTTTTTTCCGAAAAACCGTCGTCCAATTGAAATTTCTAGACTTTCTCGAAACATTACACATTTTTGAAACAGAAAAAAATGTTCAAAGGATTTTTTCTTTCAAATTTAAAAATTTCTGGCCACTTTTCTTCAATTATTCTTCTGAATAAAATGGCAATTTTCCAAATTTTTTTTGATCAGAAAAATTGATTTTTTAATCAAATTTTTCTTATGATTGCCTTCCAAACAAATTCCTTTTATGATTTTCAGAAAAACCAAGATTTTGTGAAACAGTAACTGAAATTTGGTGGAAGAGGGATTCAATTTTCTTCCAAAATGAGTCTAACCGTAATTTTTCCAATTATTTTACAGGTATTTTACAAAACTTCTTGTCAAATTCGTGTTGGTGGGGCTTTTGATTTAGAAAACGTCTAAAATTGTTCAAAAATTTTGGGAAATGTGTCGTCTCGATTGGTTATTGAGCTTTTCTGATTTCATTGAACTTTTTTGTAAATTTTGAAACAGAATTCCAACAATTTGAAGAAAATTTCAATTTCTCCCTTTTTTCCTGATTTTTTTTTGAATTTGATGGAATTCTCTTTGTTTTCTCAAAAAATTTGTCTATTTTTATTAAAAATTCACGATTGTTGTTCATCAGTGATTTTTTCCATGACTTTCATGTACGATTTCCAAAAAAAAACTGGTAAAAAGTTGAAAATTCCCCAAAATTAGAATTGTAAATTTTTAAAGTCATTGTTTGGAATATCAAATTTCTCCGATTATATCCGAAAAAATCATGATTTACTGAAACAGTTACTAAAATTTCAGGCGGGAATTCGAGCCAATCTATACATTAACTTTTTCTGCTTTTCTCAAATTTTCAGAAAATTTTTGAAACAACAATTGCAAATTTTCGAGTAGAAAATGGATCTTTCATTGTTTTCACAGCATTTGTCTATTTTCACAGAAAATCGTTCGGTTTTGTTTATCAGTGGTTTTTTCAGAGGAAACTGTCAATTTTTCATGACTTTTTAAATAAAATTACTGGTGAAAACTGGTAGAAAGTAGGAAACGAGATGATCCATCAACTTTTTTGAAAATTAAAAAATGTTTGTAAATTTTTGAGACAGAAATTCCAAATTTTTAAGTAAAAAATAAATTTCTCATTGTTTCTACAGCAAATTTGTTTATTTTCTTCTATTTTTTCTCCATTTTTTTTGCAAAAAGAAACACTCACCTCTCGATATCCAGCAAACTCCGGCACGTAAATGACGATTTCATCGACGTCCTGGCAAGCGGAATTCTGAAAAACAAGAAAAATTAGAATTTTTTGAAGGAAGAAGCGTTAAAAATTCAATTTTAAGCGAAAAATTCCAAAAATTCGACAAAAATCAAAAAATCAGAATTTTTCCCCTATTTTTATCACTATATTTTCACTATTGATCGTGTTGAGTTGGGGGTGTTGTATTATTAAAAACCGTTATCAATTGTGCCCCAGACAACTGAAGATTGATAAGATAAACACGGGAAAAAGTACAGTTTTTGAAGGAAAATGGTTGAAAATATGTAGCTGAAAAAATGGAAAAGGAAAATTGGCTATGGAGCGCATTTGCTGCAGGAGAAATTTTTGGCGGTGGTTTGAAAAATTGAAATTGAATGGGAAAATTGGTGGAAAAATGGGAAAACTTCGGATAAATTTTTTCAGAATGCCTAAAAATGCGGTTGTTAGTGCATTTTTTAAAGTGAAAATTGAGAAAATTTTGAAACAGTAATTTTTTTTGAAAATTAGGTCTAGTTAAAAAAAAATTAGAACTCTCACTAAAAGTTAGAAAAAATTGTAGGAGATTGATTAGGAACGATAATGAGTAGTCACTAGAGCACATTTTTCTAACAATTTTTTTTGAAATTTTGAAACAGAAAAAAAATTTCTGAAAAAAATTCAATTTCGCACTTTTTTCTACCAGAAAAATTTTAGACAATTAAAAAAAAACTTTAATCTGTCTATATCTAAGATAACATTTTTTTTAGCAAAGCCAAAAATTTTACAAATTTTGAAACTTGATAAAAAAATTTGAATTCGCACCAAAAAATATACTAGAAAATTTTTTGAGAAATTTTTGAAAACCACAAATTAGGGTTGAAGAAACAATTTTTTTCTGGCAAATCTGAAATTTTGAAAAATTTTGAAACCGCAAAAAAAAAATTCAAAATCTGATCAGAAAAATTTTGGGAATTTGTTTATAATTTTTTCAAAAAACTCAAATCAGCCAAGAGCCGCAATAACAGATTTTTCTAGCAAACCGAAAACATTAGAAAATGTTGAAAATTTTCAAATTTTGAAAAATGATTTTTTTACTTCATGTTACCAGAAAGAAAATAGAAACTGTAGAAATTTTTTTTGGAGATCCCCAATGTACTAGACAATTAATCATATCTTCTACAGCAAAGCTCAAAATTTTCTAAATTTGAAACTGCAAAAAAAATTCCCATCAAAAAATCAGGAAAAATCTAGAAAAATCCAAAGAGAAACATCCCCTGGACACTCCAATGTTTTTTTTCCTTGTTCTCTTTTTCTGCTGCTCTTTTCCATTTTCAAGCAGACAAACAAATATTTGACGGGGAAAAATAGAAAAAAAAATTCCCATCATCGAGCAGTGCTCGTTTCTCACTTTTCACGTTATGTAAATAGAGAAATTTTGCGAAAATCGTGGAAATTTTCAAGCTTTTTACCATTTTTTTTTCTACAATTTTTTTGTTCAAAACTCAATATGTTACGACAATTATCTGTTTTTATTGATTTTAAAAATGAATAAATCTTGAAACTGCAAAAAATTAGAAAATGATCTTTATTAATTTTTTCAATTTTTTCTGGTTTAGAATCCCAAGAATTATCCATTTTTGTCAATTCTCCACTATAAAATCCAAAAATCCTCTAGAAACCGCTAAAAAATTAGAGAAATTAGAGAAAAGAGAGAAAACAGACGTCAAATTAATGTAAACCACATGGGGATGGTTTCGCTTTTCGTTTTCCGATATTCTGTGTATAAACAACCAAATTTCCATGAAGAATTGAAAAATAAATAGGAATATTTAGGACGAAAAATCGAGATAAGAGAGCGGTTTTTCTATTGTGAGAAGGCCAAAAAAAGCCAAAAAATTCCCATATTTCATATGTTCTTCCTTGTCTGATAAAAAACAAGGAAGTGGAATTTTAGGTTTTGAAACGAAAAAAAAGTGGAAAAAATCTAGATTTTTTTACAGATTCAAATTTTAAAAAATTTCGCTATAAGATGAATGAGAATTGATGTGGAAAAGATTTGTTAGTCATTACTGTAGCTTTCCTGTTTCAAAAATTTAGAAATTCCGAAAAATTGAAATTTCAATTATTCCTGGTTCCGACGGTAGAAAAATCAAGGAAAAAAATCGAGAAAATCTAGAAAAAATTTCTTGATTAGGTAATTTTTGAAATTTCAATTTATCACTGTTTCAAAAACTTTTTTTACAAGCTGGTGACTATTTTTTTACGTTCCATTTCCTGGTAGAGTTCGATGAAAAATGTTTGAAGTTATTAAAATTGTTTTGAGACCCTATTTCGACAAATTTCAGTTATTACTGTTTTGGAAAAATTGAAAAAAATTAAAATTATCTCTATTTTAGTGTGAGGTTAGAAGTGCTGTAGAAAAATGGGAAAAAAAATAAAATTTAAGAAAAAAAATTGCCAATTTACTGTTCCAACGCGGAATTTTCAACTTTCACTATTTTTTAAAATTTACTAGAAGCCTATCTAGGAAAACAAACCAAAAATCTCAAAACTAGCTGAAAAAAGAAAAAAAATCGAAAATCCCTCAAATTACTGTTTCGAAATTTTCAAAAATTCAAAACTTGACAAACTCAGTCATTAGTTCGAGTATTGCCGTTTGTTTCTCGAAAAATTCAAAAAATTGTGTCTTCGATAGAAATTTTCTTGAAAAAACTGTCAAATAGAGAAAGATCTAGGTAAATATTTGGTTACACCTTCAGAAAAATGTTAAAAATTCACAAAATCCTAAATTTCATTCCCCTTCTCATATATATATAAAAATTCTAGAAAAATTCAACAAAAAAAACTTTCAAAAATTCAAAACTTGACAAACTCTGTCATTAGTCCAAGCCTTTTTGTTTGATTTTTTAAATTCAAAAAATTGGGTCTTAAAATGAAAATTTACTTGAAAAAGACTGTCAAATAGAGACATATTTAGCTAAATATTTAAATCACAGCTTCAAAAATTTTTTCAAAATTCACAAACTTCTAAATTTTAGTGTTGACCCAATACCAGACTCAAAACAAAAGGAATTCAACAAAAAAAAATCAAATCACACTCAGAAAAACCCATAGAAACCAAAAGACGAAAAGGTGAGAACTGAGGAGCGTGACAGACGGAAAAAAAAGTTTGAAGCCGCCGAAACAACCCACTGACCAGTTGGTCGGGGTGCCCCTGGGCACCCCTGTCCAATCGGACAGCTGGTGTCCTTCGGTTCCTGTCGTAATGCATCTCTCTCTGTCTAGGAGCGTCACTATGCTATTCCCCTCTTACTATTCCACAGCAACAAGCACACCACAAAGACCCATTCATTATTCATTCTTTCGTGGATTGGGCGCCGCGCAAGCGGCGGGCGCCCAAGGTTATTTTTGGGTTTTTTTTTTGGTGATTTATAACAAAAAAGAGGAAGCAGAATAATTGCAAAATTTAGGTGCGAGTTGAAAAATGAAATTTTTGAAACAGTGACAAATTCAGATTTCGATTTTTTCTATTTTTATCGATTTTGTAGGAATTTACTGTTCCAAAGGTATTTAAAAAATTTAATTTTGTTTTCGTTATGTTTTTTGAACGAATTGATCGCAAAAAATTTTAAAAATTTCAGAATTTTGAGAAAAAACTAAAACAATTTGTTTTTTTTTTCAAACTTCTTTTAAAAATAATTTTCGAATAAACTGACGAATAAACTGACTAATCAATTAAAAATTCAAAAATTGCCGATCTTCTTTTTTTTTAATTCCACAATTTTCCGAAAATCGAAATTATCCAACAGTAATTTTTTCTCTAGTGAAATTTCCAAACAAAAATTACAGTCCTCTGGTGTCAAACGGATCAATATCAAAATGCCTGAAATTTTCCAAAAAAAAATAAAATTTGAAACTCAAAAAAAAATTTTTCAAAAATTTTCCAAGCTTTCCAGTTTCAAATTTTCAGAAAAAATAGAAAAATTTGGATTTATCAATTTCGATTCCAAAATGCACCCAACAACCAGCTTTCTGACGTCAAGAAGCGAAATGACGCTGTCTTTCTGTGCCTCTACGCAACTTTTAGTGCCAATTTTAATGACCGGACATAAAAAAGGAAAACGGGGGATTTGAAAGGCGTAGGTGAGGCTTTTTTTGATTTCCGAATGGAATTTGCAACTGGGATTGAGGAAAAGAAATCGAAAACGCGAGACCATCAAATTTTAAAGAAATCTGCCGAAAAATTGAATTTTTTGAAACAGAAAATTGTGGTTTTTGTTGGAATTTTGAAGGAATTGAACGTATTCAGCTTGTTGACAGTGATTTTTTGTTAAATCAAAGTAAATTGTCTACAATGGATGAAGCAATTTCTATACAAAATCGAAAATGTTTGAATTTTTTTGAAATCGAAAATTTTCATTTTTTTTTGCAAAAATTGTCGGAAAACTTGATTTTTCGCTTACAAATGATTTTAAAATGCTTGATAACTGCCAAAACCTAGAAAAAAACTGTCAAATTCTCATGTTTCCGCGGAAAAAACAAATTTACGAAAATTTCCGGAAAATCCCCCAATTTTCGTCATTTTCGTTCAATTTTTCCGATTTTTAACTGAATTTTTGTAAATTTCTTGAACAAAACACTCACCGAGTACATAATCTGCTAAATTTTGACCATCCCAACACGAAAATAGCGCAGAAATAGTGAAAAAATAGGGAAAATTTTGAAAAAAAAACTCAAAAAATTCGAGATGACCGTGGCCGAGGATCCGACTGCAAAAGTTCGGCCATGGCGGCGGGAGTTTGAAATTCTCAGGATAGCAAATAGTTTTTTTTATTGTTTCTAGGGTAGTTTTTGTCGGATTTTCAGGATTTCTACTCAATTTTAATGCAAAATTACTATAAAAATTGATAATTTACAAATACAAACCTCATCTTCCACCATTAATTCGTGGCCCAACATCTTCTTTCTTCGGTGTTTGATGGTCGCATCAAGGTTGAGGAGATACCTTTAAAGGAGAGAAAATGAAGATATTTGATAAGAAAAAAGAGATAGAACGAGAGAAAAGACGAAAAACTGACTAGATAACTTAATTTTGAAATTTTCAAAAATTTTTGAAGCAGAAAAAAATTAATTTTTTGCAAAAAAAGTTGCAAAAAATGAAGTTTTTCAGGAATTTTTAGGAAAAAATAGCTTGAAAACAAGAAAATTTGTTAAAAAATTGGCTAAAAACTAAAAAACTTGCCATTTTCCTTCTTATTTTCTCAAAATGAATGTTTTAAAAATTCTGGAAAATTTGTAAAAATTTCACGTTTTCCTTGTAAAAAATCAGAAAAATCCAATAATCACAATCAGACAGCCAAAGATACCCGTTATCATGATCAAATCACTGTCAATCTTCGTCAAAGAACCGAACCTGATGAAAAGGTTAGAGACGCAGAGGAAATGGAGGGGCAGAGAAAGAGAGAAAATAGGACGGTCAGTGGTTTATGGTAATCCCGATGGGAGAACGGTACTTTGATACTTGGAACGGGTTTTTGGAATAAATTATTTGAATTTTTGAAATGGAAAGGTACACTATGACGTTGTTCAGTTTTCGCAGATTTGTGCCATCGAAAATTGAAGTTGAAAATTTCTAAAAATTTTCGAAAATTTTTGAAACCGAATTTCATAAAAATTTCGATGTTCTGAACATTCTAACATTTCAATTATGATCCAATTTACCATTTTTTGATATTTGCAACAGTTCTAAAGTTACCAAAACGCTTCGATTCAGCCGTACTAAATATTTCAGAAAAATCTTTTTTTTCCTCAATTTTTGAAACAGGAATTTTTTCAAAAATGAATGCTAGCAAAATAAAAACGAAAAATTGAAAATTCGATCTAGCTTCAGAATTTTTTGAATCCGGAACTTTTTGATTACAGTGTTGAAAAAAACTCGAAAAACTGGAAAAATCACTGGAAATATTTTCAAGCTATTTTTTTATTTTTTTTTTCAGATTGGTTCTCTAAATTTATGGAAAAATGGGGTTTGAGGTAATGAAGAAGTGAAAAAAAATTTGATTTTTGAAAAACTGTTGAAACAGGAAATATTGAGAGAGAACAATCGCTTAGCATATTAAAGAATTCAAATTTCTGACCAACTTTGAAAATTTTTGAAGCCGAAATGCTGATAATTTCCAAAACTAAATCGGAAACCAGTCAATACGTTTCAATCACAGTATTAGTAGTCGAAAAACTATTTAAAAAACCCTCGGGATAATGTTTTATAGCTATTTTTCACCGATTGTCTGATTCATGGAAAATTGCGGAAGTAAAGAAGTGAAAACCTACACGGATTTTTAGAAAACTGTTGAAACAGGAAATATTGGTTTACCAATGGAGTGGAAAAAACACAGACTAGAAAAAAGTTCTAGAGCTGATTTTCTATCGATTGGTGCTATAAATTACTGAGGATCGCGCTTGGATTAGTGAAGAAGAGAAAAATTTTGATTTTTGGAGAATTGTTGAAACAGGAACATTGGTTATTACACATGGGTGGTAGGAGATTGAGTAATTCCAATTTGTAAAAAATTTAGAAAAAAAATTTGAAACTGAAATTCTGATAAAGTTATGTAGATGCTGATCAGTTTCAGAGTTTCTGTGAGTTTTGAAGTGTAAAATTTGTCAGAAAACTAGGAAAAAATCATTGGTAAACTGTTATTCGATCCAATGAAAAAAACCTCAAAAATTGACTTTTTCATAAAATTTTGAAACCCAAATAACTGAAAAAATATCAGAGTCGAAAAAGTGGGAAAAACAGTGAGAAACGATATTAAGAGTCGATGTCAGTAATTTTTCAAAGATTCCGCAGAGATGTGTCACAAGCCCCCCGCGAGCTCGCGCGGGCTCAGTTTTGCTTCAAATCATGTGAAATTTTCAGCATAGACTAAAAAAAACCCAAGGAACACGATTTTGACAATAACTAAGCATGAAAAAATTTCGTTATTGAGATACTTACAAAAACTTTGATCAGTCATAACTTGGTTCAAAGTGAACGTTTTTCAATTTTCTTTTTTTTAGTAAATAGGAAACATGTTTGTCTCTATTTTTTGTATTGACAACGTTTTTGGAAAAAAAATTTTTACAGTTGAAAATTTGGTTTGAAAATTTTAAGTCATTTTTTCTCAAAAATTTTCAACCCTTACCCCAATTTAATTTAAGTTCATTCTGTTGGCCGCTTCAGAATCTATCAGAAAACTAAACAGACTTCTCATTTTAGCGTCCTGAAAACAATGTTATCTCACCTTGAACGGTCACACTCGTTTTTTCACTTTTGAAAGCTTAAAAATTTTTTTGAATTTTTTTCATATATAAAATATTATGCAAAATTTACTCCTCTACATTTTATCAGTTGACCGTTTCTTATTATCTCTTCTGGTTTTCGAGATATGAAGCAAAAAGTGAGCGCGAGTCAAAAATTTCGGCCGACCGGCCGACCGCGGCGGCGCCCCGGCCACCAGTCAGTGGCTGCCGCGGGCACAATTTCGCCTTTTGTGTCACTGCGGCAGTAATACTGGACGGAAAAATGAATGAAACATATGGATTGATAGAGAATTTCTTCTAGTTTATTTTAATAGTTGATCCCTTTTCAATATCTGTTACAGTACCCCGACAAAAATTCAAAATGTGCGCGCCACCCTAAAAAGTTGGGGTCGGCGGCAGTCGGAGGGCGCGCGGCCGACTGATGGGGTGCCCTCACTTGATGGTCTGTATCTCAGAAACCATGAGAGATATCAATAAACGGTCAACTGATAAAATGTAGAGGAGAAAATTTTTCACAATCTACTTTAAACACAATCACCAGAAAAAAAGTTTGAACAGTGGAAAACCGCTTTGGAAGATTTTAACAATGTGTTCAGGACGCTAAAATAAAAAGTCTGTTCAGTTTTCTGATAGATTCTGAAACGGCCAACAAAATGAACTTAAATTAAATTGGGGTAAGGGTTGAAAATTTTTGAGAAAAAATGACTTAAAATTTTCAAACCAAATTTTCAACTGTAAAAATTTTTTTTCCAAAAACGTTGTCAATACAAAAAATAGAGACAAACATGTTTCCTATTTACTAAAAAAAAGAAAATTAAAAAATGTTCACTTTGAACCAAGTTATGACTGATCAAAGTTTTTGTAAGTATCTCAATAACGAAATTTTTTCATGCTTAGTTATTGTCAAAATCGTGTTCCTTGGGTTTTTTTTAGTCTATGCTGAAAATTTCACATGATTTGAAGCAAAACTGAGCCCGCGCGAGCTCGCGGGGGGCTTGTGACACCCCCTTTTGAACACTAACTGACATCGACTCTTAAAATATGTTTTTTTGTGAATTTTTGAAACCAAAATTACTGAAAACTGTTCTAAAGGCTATTTTCTATCAATTGGTTTTAAAATTAAATTGCAAAAGTGCAGAGAACAATGAAAAAACGCCCAAAAAACAGTTTTTCGTGAAATTTAGAAACCGAAAATTTCTGAAAAAAAAACCCTAAAACCCCCTCAAATTACCAAGAAAACGCGCAAAAAGAGTAGAAAAAGCGAGAAGAACAGTCTAGAAACCACCGAAAAGACAAAAAACAAACAGAAAAACCTAGGCGGGCGCCTGTTTCTAGTTTGACCTACCGGCAGAAAAAGAAAAATTTTGGGTATAAAAAAATTTTTTTTCAATTTTTTATTTTTTTTTGTTGTATTTTCAATGCAAACATTCATTTATTACAGAGTTTTATTATAATACATTTTCAATTTTACAATTATCACAAACTTTTAAAAAATGACACATTAGGGGTGGTTATTACATTTTTACAAAATGGTACAAGAAATTTTTTAGAAATTTAAAAATTGTTAGAAAATTTAAAAATCCGCGTCCAAATCGAAAACGTTCTCCTCCTCATTGATCCCAATAATCTCCACAATCTCCGGCTTTTTTTCGATTTTCTTCTTATTTTTTTCCAATTTTTTCGAATTTTTCTCATTTTTCTCCATCGGCGTATCGATGAAATTGCCGGTTTCCTCTGCATACCAGTACCAGTCACGGTCTGTGAAGTTGGGCTTCTGGAAGGAAAAATGAATTTTTAAATGAAAATTAAATTTTTAAAATTTTAAAAAATTACCGAAAGCCGCCGTTGTTCTGCTTGCTCTACAGCCAGTTGTTGACGCAGGGATGCGGCCTGGAAAATTGGAAAATTAGAGGGAAAAAATATTTTCTATTTTTGAGTGATTTTTCCAGGGGTCAATTGAACAATTGAATTCCCGTTTCAATCACTAATTTTTTGAAAATTATTGAAATTGTAATTTAGTTCTGCGCTTATTGGTTTTTCTAGGAAAAAATTTCAAAAATTCATTTTAAAAAATTAAAAATCGTAACGAAACCCATTTTTTAATATTTTAAAAATCAATTGATAAAAAATGTGCTTGCTAATCTTTGTTTATTAATTTAAAAAAAAACAGAATTTTTAGAGATCCCTACAACCACTATGATTATTATCTAATTTTTTTGGAAATCAGGTTTCCTAACTTTTTGAAAAAGGAATTCATTTTTTTTCAATTTTTCAAAAAAAAATTTTGAATTCTGGTGAATTACTTATTTTTTAGAGTGTTAGCACGTTGGACTGATTGTTTCAGATTTTCAAAAAAATTTTGGAATTGGATTTTCTAAACAACAATACGATACGAGTGGTTATTGAATTTTTTTGATTTTTTTCAAGATTTTGAAAAACAGAAAAATTTCCAAACACTGAATAACTCCGATTCAAAAAATCAGTTACAATTAGTAAAAAAACGAGTTTCCATTTTTTTCAATTTTCAAAAGTTTTCCAGAAAAAACAATGCTTCCGAAACAATAGTTTTCAATGCTCTCGTCATTTTTTTGCATTTTCTTGGTACATAATTTTTTTCAAACTTTGAGTTTTGTCATTTTTGAACAGATTGGGTAGACTTTTCCTTACGACTTAATAAATTTCAATTTTTCCGCAATTTTTTCTAGATTTTTTGAAACAGAAAGTATTGGAGAAATTTTTGTGGGATCATGTATTTTTTCAGCCATAGTTGGGGTCCATTGTTTGTCACGTTTTTCAAAATAAATTCTAGATTATTCGAAACAGTGAGATTATATTTTTCGATGTTTCGTCACGCATTCTGATTGTTTTTTTTTTGTTTTTTTTTTAATTTCAGATTTTTTGAAACAGAATTTTGTGTTAAAATTAAATTGGACCACGAAAACTCAATGAAAATTCAATTTTTTTTGTTTTTTTGGAAGTTCAACGGTTACGCGCTTATTATTTTGTGCTTCAAATCAGAAATTGTTTCTAGATTTTTTGAAACAGAAATTTTTTAAAATTGGGTCTCAATAAAAATCCGAAACTATAATGCTCTTCACAATTGTCACATCATTTTTTCGTTTTTTTTTCAAAATTTTTCAAAACTTTTTAAAACAGAAATTTGTGTTGAAATTGAAGTGAGTGTCTCAACGAAAAAAAATGAAAATTCAAATTTTTTTGTGTTGTTTTTCGAAATTCCAAACGCTGACTCCACGTCTATTGTTTTTTCGCTTCAAATTAGAAGATTTTTCTAGATTTTCTGGAACAGAAAATTTTTAAAATTTGTTTTTTTTTTCGTATCACATCATTGTTTTTTTTGTTTTCCAGTTTTTTTTAAATTTTTTTTCAGAAAAAAACCCTCACCATCATCCTATGCCTCTCCTCTCCACTCTTCCCCACATATTTGTCCATTTCTGCCAACAATTTCTGCATACTTTTCGACATTGGCTCAATCCTCGGTTTCGGGGCGTAGATATTCACATCGAAAATCGGAATTTCCACGTGGAATTTTCCAGAAGTCGTGGCTACCGTAATCCTCCGTTGGCCTATGATTCTTGGGGTTTCTTCTGCGATACAGGCCAAAGAGGGTGTGAAAGGGGACATTTTGGACTGAAAATGACAGAAAAATTGAGAAAAAGAGTCTAGAAACTTCAAAAACACGGGAAAAATAGGAAAATCGATGCCAACGAATTTTTAAAAATTTTCTAACAAAATTATCGAAAATTTTCGAATAAAACCAACAATTTTACACGATGAGAGCAGGCAATAAAACGTATATGGAGAAAAAGAAAGAGACATTTTCGAATTATTATCGATTTTTTTTTAAAGGTCCATTGGCCATCTGGAGGTCCTCAATGACGAAGAATTGGAGATGGATTGGCCATTCCGGCACCGAACATACGGTTCATGTAGTCACGACGGGAGAAATCGATCTGGAAATGTCAATTTTGGACAGGGGTATTGAATATTTTAGGGATAAAAAATTATTTGAGTTTTGCAAAAAATTCACAAATTAGTCATGGGTAACTATGCAATCTCATCATTTTCTTAAAATACAGTATCAATGTTTGAAACATTTTGGTCTCAGAGCAAATCTAGATTCTAATTTTTTACGAAAATTCGAATTATTTTTTTCTACAATTTTATGAAAATTTCGGATTGGAAACTAAAAAATTAGAGATTTTTTTTTAATTTGGGACTTCGGATTACTGAATCTGTAGTAATTGAAAGTAATTGAAGACTTTCTGAAACTGGGAAAAGATTTTGGAATTTTTTAGAAACCATTTTTAAGGAAAAATGAGTTTTCAATTTTAATAATTGTGGATTGGGCCTCGAAACACATCTAAAATTGAGGAAAGCTAGAACATCGTTTAAACTTCCTATTGGAATCTTTTGAAAATATTTTGGAACTGGGAACATTTTTTGAAGAGTTTTTGGAAAATTTAGGGATTTGAGTTTCATCAAAAACTAGAAAAAACAATTGGGCAATTTTTTTTGTTTTATAGTGCATTTTCGCGTCACATTGAATTTTTTGTTTATTGAATTAATTCTAACTTTTTTGAAACAGAAAATATTATTATCTGGAAATTGAATCGCAAGATTTCAGAAATTTGGCTCTCGTCACGAAAATTTGCAGAAATTATTCAAGTTTTATGAATTCGGGATTCACTAATAATTTAAAAAAATCAGTATTTTTTACAATTCAATTGGATTTCAATTATCGATACTATTATTTTTTTCACGATTTTTCAAAAATTTTCAATTTTTGTGACACTGAAAATTGTTTTCTAATGTTGAGCTCTAACAGTGAAAATCCTAAAAGGGACGTATTGCTAACAAGCCGAGCTGCGCCGGCTTGCGCCGCCATACAGTTCACGTATTCCACAATTTTGCGTGAATCTTTTTTTTCTAGAAATGAAAAAGCGGACAGACAAACAGACAAACAGACAGACAAACGGACGTTTAAGGATTTTATATAATAAGAATGATTTTGAATTTTTTAAAATTCTAGTTATTTTTGAAACTTAAAAAAAAAATCAAAAAACTCACATTAGCAATCGGAGTACTAGTAACAATCTTCGAAGTGGATTGATCCAAAAATCCATGAGCCATCTGTCGATTTTCATGACTTCCACGACGGAATAACAGTTTGGGAGCTTGAAATTTGGAAGATTTCGATGGTGCCGGTTCGGTTCGAGTACGAGAAAGACGAAGTTGGGCGGAGGATGAGTAGGAGCTACGGGCTTCACGTTGCAGGGAATGGAGTCTTTCTGTCAATTGCTTCTTTCGCTCTTTCTCCTTTTTTATTTGCTCACTTTCCGCGATCAATGCCTTCTTTCTTCTTCTAGAAAAATTTTTGATTAAAAAAAATTTTTAAAAATTAAAAAAAAAATTTCCAATTTTTTCCAAAAACCCACTCAACATCTTGCGAAATCTTCATAAGCTCTGCACGCACGTCATGGAAAGCTTCGTTCTCTCTTTTCTCCTGAAAAAAAAAACAATTTTTTAGTTCAATTTCTAAAAAAAAACGAAAAAAAATTTCAAATTTTACCTTGAAATTGCGAAATTTCACAAAATACTCGCGTTGTTTCGCCTGGAACGCCACCACTTGTCTGATTTCTGCACATCCGTCATTTAGGGTTTTTATGGGGTCTTTGAAGAAATCCTAAATTTTTGAAAATTAAAAAAAAAATTCTGTTTCGAAAATTTTTAAAAATTGGAAAACAAAATTTTAAGACGTTCCCTCGGCATTTTAGCATCTCTACGTTTTCAATCAACGTTTTCCATCAATTTCTAAAAATTTTAACGACTCACCAACCAATCCGACCGCAAATTCTTATTAATCTCACTGATTTTCAGCGACTTTTTACAAATTCCACATAGACCTTCCTTTGCTGCAAAATCCCAATAAATTATCGTGAAATTCAAGATTTCTCACCGTTTTTACAGCAACTTTGGCACAAAACATGTCCACACGTGGATATATACATCTTATTTTGGCCGGGACGCCCGGCACAAACGTTACAGTGGACCCAGTCCATTTACCTGGAGGAAATTTAGTTAATTAGGTGGAAAATATGATAATAAAGCAGAGGAAATTGGAAAATTGCAAAAAAACCGAGAAATTTCGACTAAAAATCGACTGAAAAAGAGCAAAAAAGAAGCGAAAAAATAGCGAAAACGAGTGAGAAAAATTAAAATTCAAAATTTACAACTTCGTGGCGAGACCCATCCACAAAAAGGTATGCGCCTTTGGGTTACGGTAGATCTTTTCTCTTTTTTAAACCGTGTTTTTGCTTACTTGTCTGCTTTGTTTTGCACTTTTGCTTGCTTGAGTATCGATTTTACTATTTTTAAAACTTTTTTATCATTTTATCAAAACAGATTATCCATTGAAACCCCGTAAAACACAAAAAACAAATTTTTCGTGGCGAGACCCGCGCGCCACCGGCACCCATGCGCCTTTGGGTTACGGTAGCTGCGTAGGCCTTTTCGAATTTGAATTTTAGGATCTTTTCCTTAAAAAAAGTTCATTTTTCTCGGTTTTTCTGCATTTTTCGTTAATTTTTGATTGAAAATAATGTTTTTTGAGCTGAAATTGACCTAAATTTCAATATTTCAGCATTAAAAACTCGGAAAATCAACCGAAAAATCTGAAAATTGAGATTTTTTGAAATTTTGAATTTTTCTCGCTGTTTCTCATTTTCTTTCTAGTTTGTTCACTCTGTCCTCATTAATTGTTTCGATTTTCCAGGGTGAAAATGACAAGTGAGCAGCTCTTCGAAGACTACGATCCGGACTTGGAAGACGTCTTCGGACGCAATGAAAAGGTATGAAAAACATAGGAAAAAAAATCCGCGACAATCCAATTATTTTTTTCAGATCACTCCTCGTTGCATCGATGTCACCGAAAAACAGAAGACGGACCCGTTGAGAAAGCCAAAAGTCATCTTGGGAGCCGTGCTGTCCGCCGAGAAGTTGCCGATCACTGTGAAGCAGATTGAGCAGCGTATGAAAGACGAGGACGGTCGTGTCATGGATCCCACTGTCTATGGCTTCAAAACCCTTGAAGATCTGCTCAACGCGTGCTCCGACACTGTAGTCCACCACCGCACTCGCGACGGAACCCACACCTACGCTGCCAAGGTCAATGAAGCCAACAAGGACATTATGGAGTTGGTTCAGCAGCAAACGGATCGTAACGAGGCTAAAAAGGCTCCCCGTTCATTCTTGAGGACTGGAACCGGCGCTGGAAGCTACGGATCCGCGTTCCGGAAGGGTACGACAACGACCCGAATTCTCGGAGAGGACATGTCGCTGCGGACCAACCGAGGAACCACTCAACAATTCCAAGCCAGAAACAAGCTCGCACCGTCCAAAACCATCGATCGTGTCCGCAACCTGGCTGAAGTTCTCCGTTCCTATCGTTCTGAGATCGGAAAAGAGCATCCGGATGAGGCGGGACGCGTCATTGTGACTTTGGCGGCTCTGCAGCAAAAGTTCAAGGATATCTACGGACTTCCTGCGTGGGGAAAGTTGATGTCTGAGCCGTGAGTTATTGTTTTTTGAATCTTTCCCGTTTCAAAGTCGGAAAATCTGGAATTTCTATGATTTTTCATAATTTCAAGGAGCATCTTGTTCAATTTGCATCATTTTCAGTGAACTCCACGCCGCCTTGGACACCCCGGAATTCGCTGGAATCCTGCGCTTCTGGAAACTGAATCCCGACGGCGATGTCTACGTCGAAGAGCTCGAGGAAGCCCCAAGCTTCTCCGATGCCTCTACACCCGCTCCGACGACTTCCGGACCGCCCGTTCTCTCGAGACAGCCGACTCTAGAGCAGAGACCATCTGGAGAGCAGCTCATTGTGAACAGAGCTCCGACTCCGGAGCAATTGGTCGGTGGTATGTGGAAAATTTGGGATTTTTGAATATGACGTCCGCGAATCAGTGATTTTGAAAGAAACCTTGAGAGGTTGACAGAATTTTGAAACAGAAATTTATATTAATTTTAAAAAAAGTCCTGGAGAGGCAGTGATTTTAAAACTGCTTTGGGAGTTTAGAAACATTGTGAAACTGAAATGATACAATTTTTTTTAGTCGAAAAAGTATTGAATTTTGAAGAAATCGGATCTCGTTTGAAATTTTCGGTCATTAGGCATCCACACTCACTGATTTCAAAAGATACATTAGAGAGTTTTCAGAAAATTAGAAACTGGAATTTTTTTGAAATTAAAAAAAAAAGTCTAATTTTTTTCCACTGAAAATTTTATTTTCTAAAAATTAAAAACTCGTACTCGAACCTGTCCATTAAAGGAATACTCCACCCCCAATTTTTCGATTCTGAGATTTTTGCAAAAAAAATTCTCAATTTCCATCTGATTCCATTTCACGAAAAATAATGAAAAAAGGATGTGTACCAGCTCCAGAATTGAGTCTAACGAAATACTTTTGAATTTCCCTCCGATCCGCTAAACAAGGCGCATGAGCGGAATATCGGAGTGTCGTAAAATTTTGAATTTTGACAAATCTTACTGATTTTTCGAAATTTCGCACGATTTCTCACTTTTTCTTGATTTTTCTCAATAAGAATTAAAATTCTGCTCAAATTCATCAGAATAATGAGCGGAAACATAGAAAAATCGAAGAAATTTGGCGGAAAAGCAAAATGCGACCCAGGGTTACGGTAGACATGTCGTCAGTTCCTGTGCAAGTGAACCGTTTTGTCTGCAAACACCGAAAATTTCTGCAATTGCAGAAATCGCCCGGCCGCGTTTGAAAATAGTTTTTTTCGCAACAAAAATGCGAATATCTCGGAAAAAAATAATTTTTTCGCGAAAAAAAAAAAAAATTCGGTTACAGGAGGAGGAAATGCATCTATTTTTGCAAAAGTCTCAAAAAAAATTTTGGGGGTGGAGTATTCCTTTAATAATTTCTAAATTTCATTTGAATTTTTTCAAAAATTTGAAACTGAAATTATTACTAAATAATGGTTTTGCTAACGAAGTTTTTGTTTTCAAAATTTTTTTTCGATTTTTAGATTTTTGGAAAATCAGATTTTGCCTGGAATTTCAGATTACCACTTCCAATTCCAATCAAAAAGTAATTGTTTTAAAAAATAAATCGAAATTTTTCGAAAATTTTGAAACTATAATTTCTCGATTTTTTCAAAAAAAAAATTCGAGGTTTTTGGATTTATTCAGCATGAAAAAATTATTTTTCTCTTGTTTTTTAGGTTTATAATTTGCCGTTGTACCACCGACGCATCAAGTTCTGATAATTTTTATCATGAATTCTCGAATTTTTGAAACAGCATTTTTTTCCGTTTCAAAAAGTTCATTTTTCTATAAAAAAAACTTCTGATTTTTTTAATTCATGTTTGCAATTCGAAACATTTTTATTTTTTCTGTTTCGAAAATTTTCGAAATTCCTTGATGCTCTGTATTAGTTGATAGGACTCTAATGGCTTTTTCAGTATTCTTCCAGTCAAAATTCAAATTCCTTCTCATGTTTATTTGAAATTTCGAGCAAAACAATATAAATCGAGCTCCAATTGATGAAAAATGCTTCAAAAATTTTTAATTTTTTCCCCAAAACTTTTTTGACCTACCGTACCCATTTGACCCCGCCAAATTTTTTTATTTTTCAGTGACCTCCACTCGCCCGGTCGCCGTTCCCTCTGCCACGCCATCGAACGTTCCAGACGACGCCGTTTCGATCAATTCTCTGTTTGTGCCTAGTTTTTCGCCCTTTTTTCTTTGTTTTCCCTCCAAATTTTGTAATTTTTTAAAATTTCCCGCGATATTCTAGTTTTTCGTAGATTTTCGAATTTTTTTCGATTTTCATTTTCAATTTTCAGCGACGACTTCAGTGTTGCTGATACGACTGCCAATTCGAATGTGAGTTTTTAAAATTCATTTTTCAATAGAATTTTTGACTGAATTTTTGGATTTTCAGATGCTGCTCCAGGAGGACAAGTCGGACGGATTCTTCGAGTCGGGACCCGGTTTTGGAGGAAGTGAGTGGAGTTTTTGGAGAGATTAGAGTTAGGAAAATGCGGAAATAGGGGCACTGTAGGATTTAGAATATCTAATTTTGATTTTTCTAATCGTGGAGCGGATGACGGATCATAAAAAAAAATATTTTAGAAACTTTCAAAAATTTTAGAAACTAGAATTTTTTTTCGAATTTTACATTTTTTCATTCAAATGCAAGTCAAAAATTAGGAATTTTGCCATGAAGAACAAATCGAGATAAAATTACCCTCAAATATCTTACAAAATTTTTTGAAAAATTTAGAAACTGAGAGTTTGAAACTTTTTGAACTTTACACTAGAAAAAAAAATTCAAGTAAAAAATTAAAATTTTAGTAACAAAGACGCGCTACGAAGGTTTTATCAACCTAAAAAACTCTAATAAAATTTAAAAAAAAGTTAGAAATTGAGAGTTAAATAATTTTACAGAATTTTTAATTTTTTTTTGAAGACGACGTTCCGAATTTTGCAATTTTTGTGATAAAGAAGAATGCGCTGACAATGAGAAGGGCTTATCAACTTGAAAAAGTTTAGCAGAATTTTAAAAAAAAATTGGAAACAGTGATAAATGTTTTCACTGAATTTTTGATTTTTTCCCGACGGACAAACACCGTATTACCATTTAGATTTTGATAACACAAAAAACCAGAATGAATGGAAAATTTAGGAATTTTGATTTTTTTTTCAAAGGACTGTTTTTGCTACAATTTCATCGACAGCTGCACCTGAATTACTAAACACAAAAACCGACAAAATTCAAAACCATTTGAAACCGTAAACCTTCTTGCAGACGTCCGCCGTGCTCCAACCCAGCCACCAAACGACGCTTACCAAGAGCTGTACGACCGCTTCCGCAACGGAGTCCCACCGGCCGAGGAACGAGCTGCTGCCCAGACACCGACATGCACCACTCCAGCCGTCGATCCACTCGATCTGAGCCAGCAGGAATCGTCGTTCGAGTTCAACAGCGATGATGACACTTTGGATCATCGTGAGTTGGTTTTGGAATCATTGGAAAATTCTGTTTCAAAAAATAGTGATTTTTTGGTGAAATTTCTGATTTTTTACTAGGCTCCTGAGAGTTTTTTTTAATTCCCGACATTGTTAGCTGAATTGAGAATTTTGGAAAATTCAAAAAAAAAACCCGAAAATTCTAGACGCCTGCTAGTCAAATTTTGAAAACAAACATTAAATTTTGAAAAATTCTGGGACAAAGGGAACCAATTCTGTAATAGAGTCCCTAAACTTTTTTCTTTGAAACTGGAATTATTCTAACTGATTAAAAAATTGAAATTTTGAGAAAAAAAAAATTCAAAAATTTTAGAAATTTGAAAATTGTGAAAAACCGCGTTCGTATGTAGAAAAGAAAGCTGAAAATTAATTATTCAGTCGGTAAAAAATTTAAAATCATTCAAATTCCATAGCTGGAACTTACTGAACAATATTTCAACTTTATTTTTTCAAAATAAATTTTTCTCTTTTTCCAGCTAAAAATTTATAGCTAGTAACGGCTGAGCTGCCCTATTTGACAAAAATCCCTGTTTTTCTACCGAGTTTAGTGAAAATTATCGAGAAAATTACTGAATTTTGATTTTTGAAATTAAAAATTTTCAAAAAAAAATTGAAAATGAATGAATTTCAGTTTCAAATTTTCAAAAATTACGGAGATTATCTTCAAACTCAATCTTTCGAACTCAATATTTTTTCTCTAATCTAATAATCTGTGCTCTGTTTCAAAAAGTGATAAAAAATTTTCGCAATTTCTGAGTTTTCATTGGACTTGTTGTAGCTTTTACTTCAATTTCTGCATTTTTCTAAATAAACCCGCAATTCTTTCAGCGGAAGTCCAGGATCCAACAAACACGACGATGGCTCCAACCGTCGCTTCGAAGCCACTGCCGATGCGTCCAGTGGATTCTGCGTTCTCCTCCACCACCAGTCGCTCCATCATCCCGCGCAACCCGATGAAACTGGTCGCCGACTACGTGAAGAGCCGTGGAACCGTGCCGTACAGTTCGCTGCCCGACGACGACCGAGTGATGGTGAACTTTTCGAAGAAGGTGTTCAAAGTGTTTGCCACGCAGCCCGGAGAACAGTTTGTGCGACTCGTCGATCCGGAATGCGACACGTCGAAGTTGGTGTTTGACGACAAGGATCTTCGTGAGCCGACCGAAGCGGATCTCCGTTGGATGTGGGATCAGCAAGTGACGAATCCGATTCCGAAGGGACGCGTTCTGGTGAAGCCTGTGATGTTTGTGGCGCCACGTGGCTTTCTGGTGGTGTGCAGTGTCGATGGAGAAGGCGAGGATCCGGAAGAGACGAAGATTGGAAGAATGGAAGGCATCCTGCGGGCTCAGATGCAAGCGGCTCCTCTGAGAGACTTGGAGAAAAAGGACATACGCCCGGGAATGCAAGCCGTCTACATGTACCGAGAGGGTCGTGATGTTCGATACTATAGAGTTCTGGTGCTCGGACACGCCCATCAAGATGGAGATGTCATGGTGCTTCTCGTGGATCATGATGATCAATACTGCGTCGACGTGCAGCTCAACCAACTCTTCCCGATGCCACTCAAAGCCGGATTCAAGTACTTTGCACCGAATGTCCAGTTTGCCGCCCTTCACGGAACGCATGGAATGGCCGAAGAGGAGCAGCACATCATGTGGAAGAATGCGGATGAGGAGGATCACAAGAGCTTTGTCGTTGGAATTTTTGGAGCCGAGCAGGAGGTGGGTATCTTTTTTTTTGAAATTTGGGATTCTGGAAGCGAAGTACAAACTAACTTTTTGATGGATTAGAGAAATTTTTGGGATTTTTGGAACAGAAAATGTAAACAAAGCAGTGAAATGTAGAGTTTTTTCAATTTTCTGGAAATTTTTGGAACGGAAATTCAATTTTTTTTAGAATTTTTTGACAATTTTCCGAAGATGAGGCCCTTCGTTGATTAACCTTTTGATCTTTTAGAATTTTTATAATAACTTTGTAAAACTGAAATTCAATTTCTCAAGGTTTTTTAAAAATTTTAAATTTGTTAGAACTGGATTTTGTTTTTTTTAAATTTATTTTGAGAGTTTTCTAGCATTTCCACTGTCAAAGTGCAATTTTGAGTTTTTGAACTTTTTGAAAATTTATTGGAACGGGAATCAAACTTTTTTTTTGAATCTTTGGTAATTTTTCGAAGACAAAAGGTATCGACTATTGAACATTAGATTTTTAAAAAATTTCAAAGTTTTATTGGAACTGAAATTTGATTTTTCAAGTTCTGACAATTTTTGAGAACAAAAAACCGCTACACAGTACATTCTTTTTTTTTCTCTAATTATTCAAAACTTTTAAAAACAGACATGAGTTCTTGCAAGTGTATTTGGAAATTTTTAGAGGTTCCTTGACTATTTTTTAAACGGGAATCTAATATTTTTCGAATTTTGACATTTTTTTTTAGAATAAATGAGAGATCGTTCATTGAACATTAGATTTTTCAAAAAATTTCAAAGCTTTATTGGAACTAAAAATTTATTTTTCTTAATGGAAACCAAAGATTTCAATGTGTTTTGAAATTCTTAGAAATTTCTTGGCTGATTTTGAAACGGAAAATTAATTTTTGTTAGTGCTTGCTCGGTAGAATACACAATTTTCGACTTATTCGTTACCAAAACGATTGACAAATTACCAAAAATCCCACCTAAATTCTAAAAAAATCTTGAAATTGTTTTCTAAATCCAGTCAGGTGGAAAATTCTATTATTTTTCAAATTATTTTCGATGATCCGTGCGGATTACACTTTTGATTCTTTAGATTTTTTAGAAAAAATTTTGAAACTGAAATTCAATTTTTTCATGCAAATGATCAAAACCAAGATTCTACAGTGCTTTGAAATTCTTTTTAGGAGTTTTTAGACTAATTTGAAACGGAATTCACAATTTCCGACTTCTCCAGTGCTAAAATAACTGAAAAATTGTTTTAAAAAATGCAAAAAAACCGAAAAGTTCCCTTCCAAAACAGAACCAGTCACCCTCTCCCCCTTTACTCTCTGCCCTCTACCTCCTATCCACCACGGCCTCTTTCCCGAGAGGTCACACTCCCCACTCTCTCCTCTACGCCCTCTGCCCCCTTCCCTCCATGGGCCTCCTTAGCTCAGTTGGTAGAGCGTGAGACTTTTAATCTTAAGGTCAGGGGTTCGAGTCCCCTAGGTGGCTTGACTTTTTTGCTTTTCTTCTTTAGCATTTCGAGGGGTTTTCGATGATTTTCAAGGCTTTTTATACATTTTTCCCATTTTTCAGAGAGTCCTCAACGTGGACATGCTGTGGAAGAACGAGTTTGGAGAGTACCAATGGCTGTCGCAAATCGCCGCACGTCGTGGAGCCATGATCGCGGGAGACACGGAGCCGGCGATTCACCTGACAAAGAGTCCGCGTGGAGCGTTGAATGGCTTTGGAGACGAGTTTATCATGGAGTTTGTCGACTACAGTGCTGTTGTGGAGGAAGTCGAGCAACAGCAACAACCAGTGCACGTGCAGGTCAAGGAGGAGCCGCATGAACCGCCACAGGAGCCACAGCAGAGAGCTCGTGAGTTTTTTACATTGAAAAATTGGTAGAAGTGGCTGAAAATGCCTCTAAAAATGTAAAAAAAAACTACCAGTTAGCAAGATTTTCCGATTCAAAATCAATTTTCTCAACTTTTGTAATAAAATTGGATAGAAAAAAAGATTTGAAGTTTATAAATGGACATAGCATGCCGAGAGAAGTGTGATGTAGAGTTTCTGTTGTTCTTGAGATTTTATTGAAACGGGAAACAATTTTTTTTAAAAAAGAAACAATTAGGGAGAGTGCATTTTTTAGTTTTTGCAATTTCTAGAAATTTTTTGAAGCGGGAATTTTTTTCTTCAAGTTTTGAAAAAAATTTCAGAAATAGGAGTTAGTATAGAAAACATTTTCCATTTTTAGAATTTTTTAAACAATTAGAAAAGAAGATGAAAGTCAACAACAGTGATTTTTGTAAGAATTAAAAAATTTTGTCGATTTTTTAAAACAGAAAAAAGATTTCTGAGAATTTGCGATGAAAAACTGGATAATTCGGGTCAAATTGAGCATTTCTAGGCTCCGAATTCTATTTTTTCTGTCCGTTTTCATCAACAAAAAATTTTAAAATTAGTCCAGAAACTATTGTTTTGTTCTCAAAATTCTCAAACCTTGAAGAAATAAATTTCAGTTTCAATAAAATTTGAAAAATTCATAAAAATTCAAAATTCCAATCAGCGACTGATTTGTGGTCTGAAAAATAATACATTTCCGTTTCCATGGATTTCAAAAAATTAATAAAAGATCAAAAATTCACTTCCATTGTACCGTTGTCTGCTTGAAATTCCCCGAATTCAATTGAAAACAGAATCCAGCTCTAATAAATTCTTAATTATTCCGGAAACTTTAAAACCCACTCTAATAGCTCATTTACCTATCCATAAATTGAAAATTTGAAAAATTGCAGTTCCAAAAAATCCCCGAATTTCTTCAATTTTTTCAAATATCACTCATGTTTGGAAATCTTATGTTTCGATAATGTGGAAAAAATTCCAAAAAACACAGAAAAAAATTTCAATGAATTCTAAAAAAAATGAAAAAATTCTACACCACGCTATGATTTTTTTTTTCAAAAACCCTCAAATTCCCCATGCTAAACACGCATCTTTTCCAGGTTCCATCACTCCACCAGCTCCAACCATGGCCGCAGCCTCTTCACCACCACCACAAATCGCTTCTCCATACGCTCCAACCAGCCTCAACGTGTTCGCCATGTTCGATCAGGCGCTCGCCGACAAAAACTTGATTGTGATGATGTCGCTGGTGCAATTCGCTCGTGTCATGGCGACAAACATTCAAGACGAGCAGTGGGAGGAGGCGGAGAACTACATGAAGACGGAGGCGGCTCGCGAAGGTTTTCGCATTTGAGAGAGAGCCCGTGCGATAAATTGATATCCCCCCTTATTTTACTGTCCCATTTTTCCCCCGATTTTTGTTACCATTTTTTATTTTAAATTTTATTTTAAGTGTATTTCTAAGGCCCCCCGCCCCTTTCTAGACCCCCTAGATTTTTTAGAAATTTTTAAAGCCCCTAATCAATGACCCCTTTTTGCGTTTTATTGTATCACTTGAAAACCTGAAACCACCGCTGAGAATGGACGATGAAGACGGATGAAGTTATCTGTCAAATGATCCCCTCTTCTATTTGTTATTTTGATCCCTCTCTATCACCTGATACTCCATTTCCCACACTACGTACTAATAGAAGGGCGGCTCTCTCTCGGTTTCCCCTGAACAGAAAGAGGATTAGGGACATGGAGAGATGGAGAGATTTGGTGTGGACCAGGAGGAATACGACTAATTATAGAGAGACTACAGACAGGTGCACACGAGCACCCCTCATCGATTAGAAATGGGCAGAGATCCGGGGTAGATTAGTAAGGCATCTGGAGGGGGAGATGGGTTTCCTGAGTTTTTGAAGATTTTTTGGGGTCATCTAGGTGTTTTTTAGCTTGTTTTTGACTCTTTTGATCTGGATTTTTTTCTTGATTTTTTAAGATATTTTTGGGATTTTTAGAGGAGATTTAGGTTTTTTTGAGCCAATTTTTGACTTTTTTTAAAGGAATTTTTTAAAACATTTTTTCCGGGATTTCTAGTGAAGTTTCTGCTTTTTTAGAAAGTTTTCGAGGCTTTTTTCTACACTTTTAGAAATTTTTAGAAGCGGTTTAGGTGTTTTTTGAGCTAATTTTTGATTTGGATTTTTTTTTTGATTTTTTTGAAATTTTTTCTACTTTCCAAAGGATTTTTAGAGAATTTCTAGGTGTTTTTGAGCTTCTTTTTTGAATTAATTTATTCTAGATTACTTTCTGATTTTTTGAGGGGTTTTAGATAGAATTTTGGGGCTAGAGATATTTTTTTCGCAATTTTTGGAAATTTTTAGAGATTTTCAAAAATTTATTTTTGTGGTTTTTCCATGTGTAGATCATCATGGAAAGGCGGCTGGCAGCAGTAGAAAAATCCTAGATGTGGTAGATTAGCATGGGTGGACAAGACATCTGGAGGTGCAAATCGATGAGGTGTTCATTTGATGGGTAGATTGGTATCATTCTTGGTGTTTTGTAGGTTTCCAGTATTTTTGGGATCCTTTTGTGGAAATATCTGGGTTTTTTCTCCTGGTTTTTGAGCAATTTGACTTATCTAGGTAAGGTACTTTTTTTTAGGAGTTTGTAGAAGGTCAATTCAACGGAGAATCAGTGTTTTTCGAAGCAAATTCTTTTTTACTTTTTTTCTGAAAGTGTTATTTTTTGTCAAAACCATTCCTCACCCATTTTTTGAGGTACTGTAACATGACAAAGAACGTCATCGATTAATGTAGCAGAGGTCTTTGATGGGTAGATTAGTGTGGAGACAAGACATCTGGAGGTGTGTATGTCGGTCCATTATGTGTTCATTTGGAGAGGGCTATGAGGAGATTTGTATCACTTTTTTTTCTGTTTCCAACTTTTCATTTCTCTGGTCTAGATTGTTTATTTCTGATTGCAAACTTGTTGTTTCAGGTTCACTTCAATTAGTCACTCTCTAGCTCTAGTTTCTAGAAGAACTGAACAAAAATGGACGATAGTATGGATGGAATGAGAGTCGAGGAGTTTATTCATCGAATCAATAGTGAGTTTTGTTTTACTTTTTTTTCGAGGAATCAACTGCAAAAATTGAAAGTAGATTTTCAATTTGGGTTTTTGGATTTTGAGAAACAGTGATTTTTGATAGAACTTATTGAAGCTCTCTCATTGATTATCACCAATACATCAAAACATTTTGAAATTTTTTGAAACAGGGTTTTTTTAAAAATTTGAATCGGAAAATATCTGTTTATAAAAATTTTTTATGGTACCACTTCTTCATTGGTTATTAGTGAAACGTATTAGAGCAAAAACTTTGTGAAAAATTTGAAACAGTGTTTTTTGAATTTTTAAAAAATTTGGAACAGGCTGAGCAGGGTACTGTGGGATTACTGTAGCTACTGTAGCAATTGTCATCAAATTAAAAAGAAGAAACAGTAACCCAAAAACTCAAATTTTGAGGCAAATTGAAGATTAAAAAATGTAATACCAAATGGTACAGGTGAGCCAGTGAAAATTTATTTTGATAGTGGATGATTTGAAGATTTTTGAAACAGGGACTATTGATTGAATTCCTTTTTTTCTAAATGCTCTGACTAACGTTACAAGACAGATTATTCCTTATCACAGTTAGATAATTTTTTGGAATTTTTGAAACAGTATTTTTTTTCATTTTTTTGACAAAATTTTTTTTGAGATTACTGTAGATGATGAGAGTACTGTAGATACACGCTGTTCTGATGAAATGTGGGGAGAATTGATTATCACTCATTAGTTAGAAGATTTGGAAAATTTTTGAAACTGGTTTTTTTCTAAATTTCCGCTTTGTCCGCGGGAATTTTTATGGTACTGTAGCTACTGTTATACTGAAAAAAAAACAATAAAATAAAAAAAGGCAAAAAGAGTGCCATGAACAATGATTGATCATCACTTACAATTCAGAATACTTCGAAAGTTTTTGAAACAGCAGGAATTTTTCTGGAGGTTAATGTAGGATGTTTGTGATTAGAGAAGTCAAAATACAGAGCCACTGATAATGCCAAAATTTTCGAAATTTCAAAAAACTGAATTTTGAAACAGTGAACATTTTTTTGAAAAATTCTGAAACTCATCAAACCATATTTCAGGGGATTACTGTAATTTTTGGGGGTACTGTAGCCGACAGTACAATAATAAAAAAATTGTGTTCAAGACTATCAATTTCGAGATCTCATTATTACTTTGAAAATTATTGAAGAATTTGACATTTTTTGAAACAGCAGGGTTACTGTAGCTACCGTAATCCCATAGAATTTTTTTTCGAATGTTACTTTTGATTTTTCTGTACCATTGCTTGCAGATTATAACTAATTTTCTGGAATTCCAAAAAAATATTTTTTGAAATTGTAAATTTTTAAAAAAATCTGAAAAAATCCAGAATAACATTTCCTTGGATTACTGTATTTAGTGGGGTACTTTAGCTACCATACTATCAAAATGAGTAAAAAACAAACGTTCATTTTTTATGTCTAACTCTAGACTCGAGTGTATCATGTGAAAATTTTCAAATTTTTTTTCAAAAAATTTTCCAAAAATTTCAAATTTTTCCAGACTACCGTACTAAATCTTGGAACCTTCTGTAAATTTTCAAAGACCAAGTTTGATTCCTACTAGATTATGAAAAAAATTTTCAAAAATTTTTTCAAAAATTTTTTGAAATCGAAAAAAAAATTTTTTTCCAAAAATTTAAATTTTTTTTCCAGACTACCAAAACCACTCCAAATCCTTCAAACAAGGTGCCCGTCACTGTTCAGATTGTCGTTGGGTGCTCGGAAAACTCAATACCATGCAAAACAACATGAGAGAGTACATCAAATTCCGAAAGGAAGATGATGATCGGGTGGATTGGAATATCATGATTTTGGAGGCATTGATGCAGGAAAATGATGGAGATGTTGGGGAGGATCAGGTGGATCAAGAAGTGCAGGGATTTCACTTACCGACACCTCAAAAATCACAGGAACCACAGGAATACCGAAATCCAGAATCAGATGGTTCTGGAGATGATTCAGAGGATGAATTCGACCATCAGAAAAATCCAATTAATCAACTTATTACTGAAAAAAAAGAGAATAGAAGAAAAGGCATTCCAATTCGAAATATCCACAAAATTTTGGCAGCTCAACATTCTGGAGCTGGAGCTCCAGAATCTCCCGCTCCAAAAATTCCGAAAATGGAGGATGAAAAAAACCAAAAACCAAGCATTTTGGACACTCATATCAGTCGAATGATCGAGGAACAGAAACAGGAAGCAGAGAAGAATGCGGTTTTTGATGTGGAGATGGAGGATTGGCAAGATAATGATGAAGAAAATGAGGAGGAGGAGGAGGAAGAAGAAGAAGAGGATAAGGATGTTCCAGGAGGTTCAGGCATTGTTTATGAGAATCAGAAGGTTTAGGAGGAGAGGGGATTTTTTTTGGATTTTTTTTGAAATTTTTGGAATTTTTTTGATTTTTTTTATATTTTTCCTCCATTTGAATTTGAAAAATTAGAATTCAAAAACCCTCGAGTGATGATTTTTTTTGCAATATGTAAAATCGATAATGTTTGAAAATTTAGGAAAAAAATTTATTTGAAAAATTTGAAACAGAAATTTTTTTCTACAAAAAAATCTAAAAATTTCCAAATTTTCAGTCTTGGAATTTTTTTTTCTTTAATTTATCTTTGAAAAATTTGAATCAGAAGCGAACACACAATAACTTTTTTCCAGAAAAAAAATTATAAAAAAATTTTGAAACAGCAAAATTTTAGAAAACCCAAAAAAAATAGTTTCAAATTTTTAGTGATTTTTAAAAAGAGATTTGAATGAAAATAATTTTTTAATTTGAGAGAAAAACACATATTATTGATTTCCTAAACATCAGAATTTTTGAAAAAATTTGGAACAGGAATTTATGAAATTCAAATTGAATTTTTTTTTAATTTTGTCTTCTCTATTTCAGTGTGTTTTTTGTATAAAACAACCAATAGTGATTATTGATTTTCTACTCTACAGAGTAATTAGGGAATTTTAAAACAGAAAAATTCAAAAAATAGGTTCAATTTTTCAGTGATTCTTGAGATTAAGATAGCTGGAAGTAGAGTCAATTATTGAATTCCTAGAAATCGAGTTTTTTTGCGAAATTTTGAAGCAGGAAAATTCAAATTTTTGAAAAATTTCCAACATTTACAATTAGTTTTTTTTTGGATTTTTGGCCTACGCAACGACTAATGATTTTCTAATTTTCAAAGTGATTAGGAAACGTTGAAAGTGGAAATTTTGTATAATTTTATACTAGCAACATTAAAAAATAACCCCTAGCAATATTCAGAAATTTTTGAAACGGGTAACAGTGTTTCTTCTAGTCTATGTATGTACTCTTTTATCATTCCTTTCTGTGTTTTTCTAAAATATCATAGTGATTTTTCTATGTATCGTTTCTTTTTTCATTAGTTTATCATTCAATTGTATGTGATCTCATTTCCCAATTTTTCTATGTAATCAAAAATTTTATGTGATTTTTAAGGCCTCTGGTTTTTTTTCTAAAAAATAAAGTAAAAAAGAAAAAAAAATTGAATACGTTTTCACAAATTCCTGATAGGAAAGTTCTTGTTATTATGGATGCTGATCTTTGCCAAGCAACAGAACAAATTTTACTGATAAAAAATATTGGAAAAAAAACAGTTTCAAAAAGTTTAAAAATTAGGATTGGTTTGATTCGGGTAATGCTTCAGGGATAATGCTTGCTCAAATTGTGTTTTTCTTTCATTTTCAGGTAATCGAACTGAATTTATTTTTTTTATTGAATTTGTTTTTTTTATTATTGTTGAAAAATTCTAAATAGAAATTTTAAAACCAACGTTGCATGGTCGAGTAATAAAATCGAACATTCAAAAATTGAAAGAAATATTTGAAACAGAATCTGTTTCAAAAAATTTTCAAGTCTAGTTGTTTTCATTTTTTGGTACTACTTCGACTGAAATTTCTCTTGAAATTTTTAAAATGAAAAATTGTGTTTCCTATTTATTATTTGGATTCAAAAAAAAATTAAATTAAATTTGTTATTTTTTTCATAAAAAATTTGAAAAATATGCTTCAACAACACACCACAAAGTACTGAAGTTTTCAATTTGAAACATGTGAAAAAATTTTGAAACAAAAAATGTTTCAAAAAATTGAAAAATTTAGTTGGGTTCATCTTAAATTTTAAAAATTTTAGATTTTTTCAAAAACTATAATAACACCCTCTTTTTTCTATTTCTTAAAGTGTTCTTTTTTCTGCCTTTTCTCGTCCCCAACTGGACAACCGGAAGTCCCTCCCCAAACCCCCACTTTTCCGTTTACAAATGGACAAATAAGCGGGTGGGCAAGTGGGGAAGGTCCATTATTTTGGCACTTGCCTTCTTTCCTGACTTCTAAACCACTATTTCTTTAGTTTAGACATGAATTCTGGACTTTTTAGCTGGGTTTTGGTGTATTTTTCAAGTTTTCAAGGCGTTTTTGGACAAGATGATAATGGGTTGTTGGTGGGTTTTTTGGAAATTTTTGAAAAATTGTTTATAAATTTTTTAGAAGATGTTTGGAGCGTTTTATTGGTTTTTTGAGTTTTTTGTTGAATTTTAAAATTGTTTGAAACAGTTTTTGAAGGATTTTTGAATTTTTGAAAAAATTTTGAAAAAAAAGTCGAAAAAAGTTTACTTTTTTTGAAATTTTTTTGTTGATTTTTTTCAAATTTCCGCGACGGACGATCAATTTTTCTAATTTTTGGAAACTTTAAAAATTGGTTAAGAATTGGGGAAACTGTTTTTCAAAAGTTTTTGAATTTTTTCTGAAAATAAAAAACATTTTTTGAAAAAAAAACTCGAAATTTTTTTTTCAATTTTTGAATTTTTTTTCGATTTTTTCCATATTACTGAAGCTATTTACTGACTTTTTCAATTTATTTCAAATGCAAAATTTGTTCGAAACAGATTTCAAAGAATTTAAGAAATTTTGCAAAAAAAAAAAATTTGAAAAAATTTCCCATTTTTTGAAACTGTTTTTCAGAAGATTCTAGATGTTTTTAAAAAATGAAAAAAAAAATCGAATTTTTTTTTCATTTTTGAAATTTTTTTCATGATTTTTTTCCACTTTCATCAACCGCTACATTGTTTTTTTCAAATTTTGTCAAAAATATAAACATTGTTTGAAACTGTTTTCCGGAAATTTCAGAATTTTTTAAGAACAAAAAAAAAATTCAAAAAAAAATTTTTTTTTCTCAATTTTTTCTCAAAACTTCCTTTCCAGTCAGAACCCCTCCAATGCAACTATTGTGTGCATTCCCGAAAAAACAAAGATGTCTCAGAAGGTGTAAAACACGAGCCAGATTGCATGAATCATTTAAAATTCCTGTCAAGACCAGATTTGAGAAGAACTTGTACCCCTACCGAGAGGTATTGTGTGGTGAGTTAGGTGTTTTTGAAAAAAAAACATAGGAAATTTAGTTTTGATGGGAAAAATATGATAAACATAGCATTAAATAGGAAATTTTAAGGGCTACAATTTTGTAGTTGACAACTTTTTGATAGCTGTTATGGTTTTTGAGATAAAATGTATTTTGTGGCTTTGTGGCATTGTAATTATTCCTTGATGTACTGTAGAAAGAGAAATTTGAAACATGGATCTAAATTTTAAAAATGTGAATTTTTGATTTCAAAAATCAATGCTTCGTTTTTTGGCATTGTGAACTACAGGAATGCACAAAAAATGAGAAAAATTTGAAACAGAAATCAAAATTTTTAACGGTTTCAGGTAACTGTAGCTAATGCATCCTAAAGTAATTTCATGTTTTTTTTTTGTTTAAGCATTTTTAGTTTCATCGAAAAGTCGACAACTTTCAAAAAGAGTAAATGTTCTAAAAAATGATATTTTGAAAGAGGAAACCGATTCAAAAGTTTGAAACTGGATTACTGTAACTACATACCGTACCGATAGAAAAAATTGAATATGGCTACTTGAATTTTCAATCGTCACATTGGAGAATTTACTGTAGAAACTGAAAAGTGAGAATTTTGAAATAGAAAATGCTTTTTTTCAAAGTTGTTTGGTATTGGGTTACTGTATAGGATTACTGTAAGTACAGTAATTTTTTGTTTTTATATTTTTGCTTTAAACACTTTCCATTAATTGAAACCAAAGTTCTTCAAAAATTTGAAAATTTTGAAACAGAATTTTTTTTATCTTTTGAAAACCCCACTGTACGTGGTAGGATA
The DNA here is from genome assembly GCA_900883565.2 of Caenorhabditis panamensis. Lineage (NCBI taxonomy): Eukaryota > Metazoa > Nematoda > Chromadorea > Rhabditida > Rhabditidae > Caenorhabditis > Caenorhabditis panamensis. Next base: position 125,646 of record LR538082.1, on the reverse strand, counting down.
AGATTACTGTAGATACAGTAATCTTTTATTTTTTTGCAAGTTGGTATAAAACCTGTTACATATTGATTGAAACCAAATTTCTTCAAAATTTCAAAAAATTTGAAACAGAAAGTTTTTGAATTTTCAAAAAATCTCACAGTATACACGGTAACTGTAGGATAGGATTACTGTAGATACAATAATCCTTTATTTTTCATTTTTTACTTTTCAGCTAGTTGTGGATGAATTAGACAAACCCCAAACTCTTCAAAATCTAGGAAATTTGAAACATAATTTTTTTCATTTTTTTTTCAAAAGTTCTACTCTACCGGGTTACTGTAGGATTACTGTAACTACAGTAATTTTTCTAAATTTATTTTGAAACCTTAGCGTGATCATATTGATAAAAATCAAAAATCCACAAAATTTTGAAAATTTTGAAACAGAAATTTTTTTTTTACTTTTTCCAAAATCTAATTGTAGGAATAATGTAGCTACAAAAATTATTTTCATTCAAATGAATTTTTATTCTCATCAAAGATGCGTATAAATTAGACAACCCCCAAACTCCCCGAAATCTAGAAAATTTGAAACAGTATTTTTTAATTTTTTTTAATTTTCAGACCACAGTAACCAATCTCAATGGATTTTTCATTGAAGTTGAGAGAGATTGTGCAGAAAGTTGTGAACAAGGATGTGAACAACATGGATATGGTCTTTTCCATACGGAATGCACCAGATGTTGCAGGGAACCACTTTGTAATGAATTTGATGGAAGACACTTTTATGAACCATTGGCGGCCAGGGATGGAGAAAATTTAGGATTGATAATTGGAATTGTTGGGGTTTTTTGGGGGATTTTGAGGGAATGAATGATGAGAATTCTGTGGAAAAACTTTGATTTTTTCAGAAATTGATTTTTCAGCTGATTTTGAAGCAGAAAAAAAATGTTTCAAAATTTTAGAAATGAAGCTTGAAAAATTAAGAAACATTTCGACATTGTCTACTGTAAAAAATGAGAATTGAAAATCGGTCGTAGCAATAAAACAGAGACATTTTATGTTCTTTATAATTCTAGAAAAAATTCTGATGAAACATGATTTTTTTTAAGTTTCAAATTTTTCGAAAAAGTTGGAGTGTTTTTTGGGCGGTTTTGAGGGAATGAATGATGTGAATTTTGCTCTGAAAATTAATAGAAAACTTGCAGATTTATCAATAGTTTTTACAGAAATTTATCTTTTCAGATAAATTTGAAACAGAGAATGTTTCAAAATTTTTAGAAATAGCATTAGGAAAAGATGGAAAATATTATGAGTTTTCCCGGTAGATAAAATGTAAAAAAAATAAAAATTGAAATTCGGTCGTTATGGAACACATTTTTAGATAACTATGGAACAGAAACAGTTTCAAAATTTTTAGGAATAAAGTTTAGAAAAATTAGGAAACAATGAAATGTTCGCCAGTGTTAGAAAAATATAAATTGAAATTCGTTTGTTTCAAAGACCTCAAATTTTTTTAGTTAGCAATAAAACAGACACGGTTTCAAAATTTTCTAGAAAAAGAAACTAGAAATTTGCAAATTTATTCAAATTCCGAAAATTCAATAAAACCACAATTGACAATCATTCAAAAATTTTTTTAATTTTGAGATTGCAAATTTCGGAAATTTTGAGGGCAATGAATGTTGAGAATTTTGTGAAATTTGTTTTTAAAAAATTGCAGTTAGTACATGACGTCTACTAATGGTTTTTACAGAAATTTATTTTTTAGATAAACTTGGAACAGAAAAAAAAAGTTTCAAAATTTCTAGAAATAAAAATTAGAAAAATTGAGAAACATTATGATCTTGGCTGGTAGATTTGTTTAAAAAATTAAAAATTGAAATTCAGTCGTTTCATAGACCCAAAATTTTTTTAGTTAACAATCAAACAGAGACAGTTTCCATTATAATTCTAGGAAAAATTCTGGGGATTTTGAGGGAATGAATGATGTGAATTTGGCTTATAAAATTGTTTAAAAATTGCAGTCATTACAGGGCACGCGTGTATCAATGGTGTTTACAGAAATTTATTTTTTTGATAAATTTGAAACAGAAAATGTTTCAAAATTTTCAGAAACAAAATTTAGAAAATTTGGAAAATATTGGAGTTGTATTGGAAAAAAAGGAGCATTGATTTTTCCAAAAATCCAAAAGTTTTACAGAAAGCTATGAAACAGAAACAGTTTCAAAATTTTTTAGAAAAAACACTTGAAAATTGCAAATCTATTATCGTGCCTTTTGACAGGGTTCCAAAAATGCATTGCTATTTGTTTTTGTTTAGTAAATACTCAAATGCATTCAATAATTTTTTTTCCAAACGCTCATGATTTTCCTAATACGTAAATCAGTATTTTTCTGGTTTTAAAATTTCAATAAAACAGTGTTTGATTGAGATTTGAAGCTTCAAAAACTACCGAAAATTTTGAAGGTCATTGGATCGTTGCTTGAGCGTTTATAATTTTTGAAACAAAAAAAATTCAGATGGCTCTGAAACAGAAAACAGCTTCTTCTGATTTTAACAATTTTTAACTTTATGGATATCATTTTTTGACAACAAGAAGATGAGAAGAATAAATTTTTTCAAAGACTCAAAAATTTTCTCTAAACTGTGAAACAGTAAATTTTTGCTGAAAAATTCGAATATTTTTTTTAATTTGATAGGGAATTTTTTCGAGGCTCTAGACAGTATCAAGGAACAGAAATTAGACAATAGACATTAAAAAATTTTTAATAAACTGACAAAAACAAACACCGCCAAAATTGATAATTCCTAAAGCAAAATTTTGAAGAAAAAAATTGAAACAGAAACAGTTTCAAAATTCGGTCAAATTTGTGATTCGAAAGTTGGAAAACTGATGTTCCTTATGTTTGCTTTTCATCGTTTTTCCTGAATTTTACTCTGAAAATTAAAAAAATCAATATTACACAAAAAATCATTGGAAAATTGATTTTACCACAAAGTTTTTGAAAATTTTCAAATTTCAAATTTTCGGATTTTTATGTTGAATTCATCGGGAAGCGACTGTACGACATGCATTAGTGTAAATTTCATCTTTCGAATTTTCATATTTTTTGGAATAGAAACGGAAAATGTTTCAAAAATTTCCAAAAAAATTGAAAAAAATAAAAAAAAAATCACTTGTAAGTCCACAATTTTTTTTAAAACCAAAAACCATCAATTTCTCCCTTGTACAATTTCATTTTTATGACCCTCCCTCACACTCCATAAACCATTCCATTTCTCGGTGTTTTGTTTTCGGTTTCAAAATTTTTTGTTTATTTTTTACTTTTTTTGTGAAAAATTGCTGAGCTTCCTCTATCCAGAATAAATAAACCGAATTTCCTTTTATCACCATTTTTTTCATTTAAAATTCAATTTCCTGTCCTTTTTTCCATGAAAATTGAATATTCATCCAGGTCATCATGTGTTGGGCATATGAATTTTGTTGTGTATGCTATGTGGCTAGAGGGATAGAGATCATTATTATTGCATTATATATTTTGCTTTTGCTCCCTCCCAACCATAGGAGGAGCTTTGAATTTTGGGTCTCAAAACGAAAATTTCAAAAATTTAATTTTTAGGTGTTTTTAAACTTTTTTTTTCTCAAAAACCAAAAAAGCTAGTTAAAAATTGTCAACTAGTAAATTGTAGAGCGTAAAATTTTCTATTTATTGATATATTCACCTTATTTTTAAACTCAAACCACATGAAAAGCCATAGGTTTGAAATTTGGGTCTCAAAACGAAAATTTCAAAAATTTAATTTTTTTTTAAACTTTTTTTTTCTCAAAAACCAAAAAAGCTAGTAAAAAGTTGTCTACTAGTAAGTTGTAGAACGTAAATTGATCTATTTATTGATATGTTTTGCTTATTTTTAAACTCAAACCACATAAAAAACCATGGAGTTGGAAACTTGGGTCTCAAAACGCAAATTTGAAAATTTTTATTTTTAGGTTTTTTTGAATTTTTTTCTCAAAAACTAAGAAAGCTAGGAAAAAGTTGTCAACTAATAAATTATAGAACGTAAAATTTTCTATTTATTGGTATGTTTATCTCTTTTTTAAATTAAAAACTCATCAAGATACAAAACCTTCAAAAATTTGCAAAGCAGTTAACAAAAAAAAATGTAGTGGTTTTGGTTTTTGACTTTTTTCTCAAAAACCATAAAAGCTAGTTAAACATTGTCAACTAGTAAATTGTAAAGCGTAAAATTGTCTGTTTGTTGATATGTTTACCTTATTTTTGAATTAAAAAATCACCAAGATACAGAATCTCAAAAAACCACTACCCAACAAATAGAAAAAAAGTAGTAGTTTTGGTTTTTGAATTTTTTCTCAAAATCTAGAAAAGATACCAAAAAGTTGTCAATTAATGAGTTATAGAACATAAAATTGTCTACAAAATGCTATATTTACCTAAAATTTTCATTAAGTTTTTAGTTTTTTATGATCAAGTTTCAAACTTTGCCGACCGATCATTCATAAAAATTTTTTTTCAATTTCAAAAAATTGTGAAACTGAAAATTTCTTTTTGTCATTGATCAGTGAGCAGCCCTATTTTCTTGTGAATCAATCTTTTTTTTTATCACATTTTGCCCCCAAATACTTCCAAAACCCCAAAAATCATCCCAAGCTCTGGAGTCCTCCTCCTTCCAGGAAATCCTGTTGTCGCGTGTTGCCACGTCATTTAGTTATTCTGGTTGGTTAGCACTAGTTCTGTGTGCCGCCCGCATACATTCTTGATGAACTTTGAAGCATTCTTCCTATTTTTGGTTGTTTTTTTGAAAAAAAAAATTTTTTTTCAAAATTTTTTTTTTGCATTTTTTTTGGATTTTTTGGAAAATTTTGCTTTTTTTTGGAGGTGGGGTACTGTAAAAAGTCTTGTATCACAGCGAGAAATGAAGATTTTGAAAAATTGTCAACTGCAAACTTGTAGAAAATAAAATTCTCTACAAGATGGTATTTACAATTTTTGAAAACATTCATTGGTTCAAAAGTTACAATAATTTGAATTTTTGGGTTACTAAAATTAGAAAAACGCTTGTGTCTCAACAACCATAAAAGATATCAAAAAGTTGTCAACTAGTAAAATGTGTAAAATTAAATTCTCTACAAGTTTGTATCAGGGTGTGTAAAAAGAAAGCATATATTGAGCGTAACTTTGTCAGGAGAAGAGCTAAAATTCTGAAATTTGGCACGCACACGGACCAACTCTAGACACTAATTGTGGCAAAATGGCAACCCACAACTCCCATTTTTGGCCGAGATAAAATTTTGGACGTCCCTCTCATTTTAGGGGTCAAAATGGCTAAAAAATTCATCAGAGCAGCTAGATTTTTTCTGATTAGTGAAATCGAATACTCGTACAGTCAATACATGATTGCATTTTAGTTTGGAATTTTAGAATGAGTTTTTGAATTTTGGCGAAGGGTCAAAATTTTGTCATTTTTGCTTGATTTTCGCACTGTTTCCACTAATTTTGATTTTTTGAGTTTCTAAATTGGTTTAAAAATCCAAATCAAAAAGTTCACAGTTTACAAATAAATTCTGCACCATTTGCACTAAAAATCGTTGCTCCATATCAATTTTTTAGAAAATCGGTTTAAAAAATTTTCAAAGTTCTAAAAAATCGAAAATGCATTCTAAAATTCCAAACTAAAGTGCAATCATGTACTGACTGTACAAGTATTTGATTTCACTAATCAGAAAAAATCTAGCTGCTCTGATGAATTTTTCAGCCATTTTGACCCCTAAAATGAGAGGGACGTTCAGAATTTTATCTCGGCCAAGAATGAGCGTTGTGGGTTGCCATTTTGCCACAACTAATGTCTAGAGTGGGTCCATGTGCGTGCCAAATTTCAAAATTTTAGCTCTTCTCCTGACAAAGTTACGCCCAATATATGATTTCTTTTTACACAACCTAATAGTTAACACTTTTTTAAAACCTTTGCAGGTTTTTGAGTTATGACAAATTTTAGAACATCTAACTACAGTATCCCCACCAAAAATTTTTTGAAATTTGAAAAAATTGAATTTTTTTTCCATTTTTTCATGTTTTTTTTAGAATTCAATTGACGATAACAGTGGTAACATCATTCTTAAATTTTGTTAAACAAAATTTCTGAAACTGTCAATCAAAATTTTTGAAATTAGAATTTTTTCGAAAATTTTCAAAAATTTCAAAAAAAAAAATTTTTTCTCAAAAATTCGTCATTTTCCTAATTTTTTTTGTTTACGTCATTTCTAATTTGAATTTCCACATTTTGAAATCCCAAAATATGCACCCGAAAAAGGCTATTTTCATTTTTTCTCATTTCGAAATTGTCAGATTTCGGATTTCCACCTGCTAATCCCCAACTCTCATTTCCCTTTTTTCCTATTTTTCTCTTTTTTCATATGGATTTCGGGCTGAATTTTAATTCAATCTAAGCAAAAAATGCTCTGAAAAATTCTAAAAATCAAGAAAAAAAAATTTAAAAAATTTTGAAATTTCCTAGAATTTTTTAGGCCACGCCCCTTTTTTTCAAAAAGGTCCTTTTTCTTGAAAAATCCCCCTTTTAGACCCTAATTTCGGCTTGATTATAGGGTTTTTGGTGCAAATCGTTCCTTTTTCGGTTGGGAAAAGAGAAAAAACATGTTTTGGCATGTGTTTTCTGGAAATGTTTAGTCATAATCATGGGAGATTTTTAGGATTTTTGGGATTTTGGTTTTCCAGGATTTTAGGATTTTCCCACGCTATTTTTTAGTTTTTCTTGGTTTAGAAATGTTAATTCTAGTCATAGTCAGCTGGTTTTGCGATAAAAAATTCCAGAAATTTTTTTTTTTTTAATTTTTTTTGTTGAAAAATGCAAGTGCGCTCTATTGATAAAACTGGGGTCTGGGTTCTAGAAGGTGTAACTTGGTCAATTTTAGCTCTAAAATAAGGGTAAAAATATCAATAGATAGAAAATTTTAAGCTCTACAAATTATTAATTGACAAATTTTCATTAGCTTCACTGGTTTTTGAGAAAAAAATTATGAAAAAAAAAGTCAATTTTTGAAATTTTTTTGAGGATTTTATTTTCACTAGATTTTTTTTCGAAAGCAGAGTTTTGATTTTTTTAATTTTATGTTTTGTTCATTGATTTTTTCACATTTTTTACACTAAAAAAACTGGGAAATTCAAAAAAAAAAGTTTTTTTTTTGAAAAATGCAAGTGCGCTCTATTGATAATCAATTAGGCCTGGGTTCTTGGGGGTGTAAAATAGTTATTTCTGGCTCTAAAATTAAGGCAAAAACAGCAATAGATAGATAATTTTAAGCTCTACAAATTATTAATTGACAACTTTTTATTAGCTTTACTGGTTTTTGAAAAAAAATCATTCAAAAAATTGAAAATTGAAAAAAAAATTTCTGAGGATTTTTTTTTCAAAATCAAAATTTTGAGATTGAAAATTTATTTTCGTTTGATTTTGTTAACTATCGTTTAAACTCTAATTTTCACTGAAAAAACAGAAAATTTCAAAAAAAATTTTTTTTCGAAAAATGCAAGTGCGCTCTATTGATAACAACACCATACACTGGGTTCCTGGAGGTGTAACTTTGTCATTTTTAGCTCAAAAATTTGGGTAAAAATAGCAATAGATAGCTTATTCTCCGCTCTACAAATTACTAGTTGACAACTTTTAGATAACTTTATTGGTTTTTGAGTTATCTCAAAAACCAAAAAAAGATAGTAAAAAATCTTCAACTAAAAAATTGAAGAACTCAAAATTTCCCGTCTAGCTATTTTTTGTCTTACAATTAATTTTTAAATCAGTCTAAGTTTTTTTCATTACCCAATGATCAACTGTATCCAAAAAAACCATAAATTTCGAAAATTTTTGAAATTGTAAAAAATTTTTTCTCCAAAGGAACAGAGCCTCTTTTCCCTCCAATCTAGATAAAGCAGTCCTCCTTTTTCTTCCTAACGAAGTAGATCCTACTCCCTCCCCTCCTTCCTTTCTTTTCTCTTACATCCCCCATATCAAAAAGAAAGCGAGAATAGTAATTTGATCTTCCCCCCGCCTCTTCGTTTCTCCATCTTTGCCTTCCCCCACCTTTTTTCGTGTCGTTTTCCTTGTTTTTTGAAGGGATTTCTTGCTGGATGGATTTTTTTGGATTGGATCTTAAATTCTAACATGTTTTTGAGGTCCCGGGAGTCAAGGAAAAATTTTGAAAAAATTCTAAAAAATTTAAAAAAAATTTGGACATTAGACCTTGATCCTAGGGTTCAAAGGGGCATTTTTCAAACTTAAAAAAAATTTTTAGAGGTTTTTTGAAACCTCTGAAATTCCGAAAAACAATTTTTTAGACCTTCAAAAACGAAAAATTTCAAAAAAAAAAAATTATCCAAGTTTCAATTATTTTTTTTATTTTTTTTCCTGAAATTTGTTCTGATTAGTCTCCTATGCCAATAAGAAAAAATCAAAAAAAAATTATAAAATGTTAAAAAAACCTACTTCTTGAATTTCACTAGGTTTCCATGGTCTCCAAGACCTAGAATTTTGTTTTGAAAATCGAAAAAAATTTTTGAAAATTTTCTGTAGGGTCTCATAAAATTCCTAGATTTCTATGTAGTGGTTTTTTCAGAGAATTTTTACAAAATTTCCTCAATTTTCTAGCGGTTTTTGAAACCTCCAAAACCCTCAAAACCAAATTTTCAGATTCTCAAAACCAAAAAAAAATCGAAAAAAATTATCCCGGTTTCAATTAAAAAATGTCCTAATTTTTTTTCTAAAATTTTTATTGATGAGTTTTCTACTATCACAAAACAGTTCAAAATAAAAGTTAGAAGAACAAAAAAAAATCAGAAAATGTAAAAAAAAAAACTGGACCTTAGATTCCACTAGGTTTCCAAGGTCAACAGGGGCTTAGAAATTTTTTTTTGAAAATCCAAAAATTTTTCGAAAATTTTCTGGAGGGTCTCATAAAAATCCTAGATTTATATGTAGAGGTTCCTTCAGAGAATTTTTACAAAATTTTCTGAAATTTCTAGCAGTTTTTAAAACCTCCAAAATCCTCAAAACCAAATTTTCAGATTCTCAAAACCAGAAAAAAATTCCAAAAAATTCTCACGGTTTTTTTTTGAAAATCCAAATTTTTTTTGAAAATTTCTAGAAATAATAGGACGTTTTTTAGACCTTCTAAAAAATTAAAATTAAAGTTTAGGGTCTCTAAAACCAATTCTAAATTCAAAAAATTTCCCCTGTTTCAAATCAAAAATTTCAAAATTTTTTTCAAAATTTTTTATTGCGTCTGCTTTTCGTAACAAACATGAGAAAAGTCCGTAAAAGTCCAAAAAATAATTAGAAAGTGTAAGGAAAAAAAGAAAAAAAAAGAGAGCATGTGTCTTTGAGCTAATTGGGGACACCCTTCCTCGACTTTCGAGGACACTTCTCATTTGTTTCCCTTTTTGAGCTCGTTTTTCAATTTTGTGATCTTTCAGTCCAAATGCGCTATATTTGAAACAAAAAAAATGATTACGGTTTCAAAATTTGGGTTACTGTGGGGACTGTAAAGCTATAGTAATCTTCGAGGTTGTTTCCCCTTGAAAATATTTTTTAAAAAAAATTTGTTCTGTTCCTGATTTTTTAAAAATTCCAAACAAGTTCTAGAAAAATCAATCCTGTTGCTCCGAAAATAGAATCAAAAAATTTTTCTGCTGTTTTTAATTTTTCACAAATGCCAAAAAATTTTAGAAAATTCGATTTACCGTTGGGAAAAAGTTCTTTCAAAAATTGAAAAAAATTGGATTACTGTAGCTACAGTAAGACTACGGTAATTATGTCCTTATGGTGCTTCCGTTCTAACAATTTTTCGCTGTTTCAAAAATTTTCAAAAATTTCTGCAGTTTTTCGAAAATTCAATTCCGCAACTTTCTTCCATTTTCACTGTTTTAAATTTTGGATTACTGTAACTACAGTAAGATTACAGTAATTGTCTTATTGTACTTCTGAAAATTTTCACAGTAATCTTCCAAAATTTTTGTTCAAAAATTTTTTTCTGCTGTTTCAAATTTTTTTGAAACTCCTACAATTTTTAGAAAATTCAATAATCCGGTCTTTATTTCTGCATTTTTTACTGTTTTGAAATTTGGATTACTGAAGCTACAAACAATGAGACTACAGCAATCGTATTCTAGTGGTTTTTCGAATTTTCAAAAAAAAATTTAATTATCAGAAATTCAAAAAAATTTCTCTATTTTTTTACAGTTCCAAATTTTGGATGACTGTAATTATTGTAATTTTACAGTAATAATTTGGCTATCTCATCGAAAACCATTTTTCTGCTGGTTTCAAATTTTTTAAAAAGTCCAGCAGCTTTTAGGACTCGTTCTCCAGAAAGTCTCGATAACGTTATGCACAGGCGCCGAAATGTTTTTCGATTGGGCTGATTTTTTGTATAGGGGTAGTATAGGAGTTCCTAAGTTCAAAACAGGTGTTTTCGAAATTTTTGCTCACCGGCTCGCGGAGCAGGGACCAAAAAGAGCCCGAAAAAAAAGTTGTCGGATCAGTCTAGAAATTGGTGCCTAGGGGTTTTTCACACTGTAGATCACGAATATGACAATGAAAAGTTTTAAAAAAACGGTTTAAAAAATAGTCACAGTACAAAAAAGTGTGATTTTTTCAGTTTTTCGGATCTACTGAAAAATTTAGTATGGGACGTGCACGAGATATTGCTAAATTCGAATTCTCCGTCCAAAAATACATCTAATAAAGCAAAAAAATCAAAAATCGCCGGGATGGTATCGAGCCGTTTTCGACATTATATGAAAATTTGCACTGAAATCTGTATATTTTTCACTTTCCTGAAAAATTTTCAACTGGACTTGTAAAAACTAATTTCAAATACGGGTTCTACGTTCAAAACTACACTAGATTAATGCCAGAAATCAAAACTGGGAACAACTATATAGGCCCAGAACACGAGTTTTTACTTGAGAAAAATGATCATCACAAAATGATCATTATGTGGTGAAGACTACATAGAAATATATTCAAATTAAATTTTTATAACACTAAATATACGTATCTGCGTATTCATACAAAAAGTTTCAATCGAAAAAATTTGGTAAAAATTTTTGAGATCCTTCAACTTCAAGCTTTTGAACTCATTTTGTACAACGTATAGGGGTACGTTGGTCAAAAAACGGTAAAAAACCTAAAATTCGAAAAAATTATTTTGTATTAGTTTTGTATCAAACATTTATCCAGCATTACAGAAAACATAACGAAACTTCCTGGAAAATTTTTATTCTCTCAAAATAATTTTTTCAAATAAACCCCCCAAATTCAGTACAAAAAATTTGAAAAATTCATAAAACCAAGAAGAAATTTTTGAGGAACTTTGTGATAATTTATCTATGTAGGTATACGTTTCAAGTCAATTTTGATAACACAAGACAATTACTAATTTGAAGCATGTGCCCGGGACGACAACTTTTGTGAAATTTCAAAAAATGTCGAAAACGGCCCGATACCATCCCGGCGATTTCTGATTTTTTTGCTTTATTAGATGTATTTTTGGACGGAGAATTCAAATTTAGCAATATCTCGTGCACGCCCCATACTAAATTTTTCAGTAGACCCGAAAAACTGAAAAAATCACACTTTTTTGTACTGTGACTATTTTTTAAACTGTTTTTCAAAACTTTTCATTGTCATATTCGTGATCTACAGTGTGAAAAACCCCTAGGCACCAATTTCTAGACTGATCCGACAACTTTTTTTTCGGGCTCTTTTTGGTCCCTGCTCCGCGAGCCGGTGAGCAAAAATTTCGAAATTACTTGTTTTGAACTTAGGGACCCCTATACTACCCCTATGCAAAATATCAGTCCAATTGAGAAACATTTCGGCGCCTGTGCATTGGGTCAGTGGCCATTATTGAGTAGTTACAGATAGTTTGTCTTAGAATATTCAGTATACGAGTTTGAGTTTCTGGAATTCTAACTTTTTTCAATTTTTGGATTACTGTAGCTGAAAAGTACTCGGTTTCTTTTGAAATTGAAACAATTTCTTTTGTTCCAAAAAATTGAAAAAAATTTTAACTTTGAAATTTTTTTTTACAGTTTCAAATTTTGGATTACTGTAACTATTGTATTCCTACAGTCATTACTTGGGCATTTCTGAATCGAAAAAATTATTTCTGACATTGAAAACTTTCAATTTGGACTCTTTTGATTTTTCCCTGTTTCAAAAATTTTATAATAACTCCCATTTTTCTGAAATTTTCAATTTCTTGTTCCCAAATGTTGCATGTTTGAAAAAAAAGAAAAATTGTCAAAATTAAAGTAAATTCCCTTTTTCTCTTATTTTCCCTTTATTTTCTCTATGTTTCTCATAAATTTCTCATCACCAAAGATGAGAAATAATAAGGGGAAAAGAGGAAGGAGGGTAATTAAAAGTGGTAGAGTCCACAAACAAACACAACAATTTCTGGAGGCATGTGACTATGTTTTGGGATTAAAAATTGAATATTTTAGTCCTTGTTTCCTTGTTTCAAAACACGCAACATTTTTGGAATTTTTTATTTGAAAAATTCAAGAAATTTAAATTAAAAATTATTTCGGTAGTCCCGCCTATTTTTTTATTTCTCCATTTTTCCTATAAATTTGAATTTTTTAAAATTTTTTAAACCGCCTACACTTGAATCATACTTATTTTTGCAGTTTTTAAAATTAAAAATTCAAATTTCCGCCTTTTAAAAAAAAATCAAAAAAAAATTTTTTTTTTTTCAACATTTTTTTTTAGTCAAAAAAAACGAACAAGCTCAAAATTCAAAAAATTCAAATTTCTATCAATTATTCAAATTTTTTTCTTTTTCTCCTAGCAACTACATACATAATTGTCTCAAATGTCCTTCCGCTTCCTTATTTTTTTGAATTAGAAAAATTTTCAAAAAAAAAAAAATTTTTTTTGAAATTTTTTTTTTGAAATTTTTTTCATTTCAGAAGCATGAACCGCAGCAAAAGCGTCGGTCGTCGTGACGCAAAACCACGTGGAATTCGTCAAAACAAGGTTACCGTAGCTGTTTTGGGAGCTGAACGGGTGAGAAAAGGGTCCTAAATTTTTGAAAAAAAATTCAAAATTTTTGAAAAAAATTTTCAAAAAATTTTTTCAGGTCGGAAAATCCGCGATGGTCTCTCAATTTCTATGGCATAAATTTGTGGAGGATTACCGGCCAACTGTGGAGGAATTTAATTGGATTGAGTATGAAATTGAGGAGGGAAGAGTGCTCATGGTTCAGGTGGGTTACTGTGGATAGGGAAAATTGAACAAAAAATGAAAAAAATGTGTTTCAAAAAATCTAGAATTACTGTAAAAGTTCGTTTGTTTGATTGGAGTGGTTTCATCAAACAACAAAACATTTTTTCAAAAACCAGAAATTTTTTGGGTTACTGTAGCTAAAATGGTACGCAATCCTGCTGGTCACTGTAACTTTTTTAATCATTCAAAATTATAAAAAAAATTTCAAAACCGAGTTTCAACTGTCACGCATTGTGCTAGAACTATCGTATTCAGTGATGTAGAATTACTGTAACCGTAATTTTTATGGTTTCTGTTTCAAAAAATCTAGGAGTACTGTAAAAGGTTGTTAGTTGCAATGTGTTAAGTTTCCTATGTGGATAACAAAATAAACAGTAACAAGAATTTTTAGAGTTACTGTAGCTAGAAAAAAAAAATTTAGGTACAGCAATCCTACTGGATTACTGTAAATTTAGCAAGTCTCCAGTGGTCCACCACGAGTAATGTATTGTAAACACAAGAATCAACAATACAGGATTACTGTAACCGTAATTTTTTATTGTTTCTGTTTCGAAAATTTTAGGAGTTCTGTAAGAGTTTGCTAGTTGCAATGGGTTCAGCTTCCCGTTTGTATAACAAAAACTACAGTAACAATCATTTTTAGGATTACTGTAGCTAGAAAAAAGGTACAGTAATCCTTCTGGCCACTATAATATAAATTTTACAAGTCCAAAATGATGCATGGTACATAATGTGTTAGAAATACCGGAATCAATGATACAGGATTACTGTAACCGTAATTTTCAGGTTTTTTGTTTCAAAAATTTTAGGAGTACTGTAGAGTTTGTTAGTTGCAATGTGTTAAGCTTCCTATGTGGATAACAAAAACTACAGGAACCATGAATTTTTCGGATTACTGTAGTTGAAATGGTGCGCAGTCCTACTGATTACTATAACTTTAAAAAAACAATTTTAATTTTAAATGTCTGTCGACCATTGTGTTGGAAATCCCAGAATCAGTATTGAAGGATTACTAAAACCGTAATTTTTATTTTTTATTGTTCAAAAATTCTAGGAGTACTGTAGAGTTTTCTATTTGCAATAACTAAGAGAGGGCAGTCCGCTTTTTAAAAAGAACGTTGTTTACAGTAATCCAACTCCTGTAGTTAATCCGAAAACGGAATTCATTCCTACTACCGTATTCAAAAATCAAAGAATACTGTAACCGAAAAAAAAAATAAAAATTTTCCGTTTGCTGTTTCAAAAACTTTGAAATCTTCTAAAGTTTCTCATTTTTCAATGAGTTCGACGAAGTTTGGGGTTACAGTAATTTAAAATAAAATACCGTAATGCATAATTCGAAATTTTGATTACTGTAGCTCAAAAATCACCCAATTTTCGCAACAAAAATCAGGAAAAAAATAATTTTTTTTGCTGTTCCAAAATTTTTCAATTTTTGTAAAATTTCTAAAATTTCAATATTTCAATATCTAGCCAAATTATAATTCACATAATGTACGTTTTTTTCAATTCAAATTTGATTAAAATTTCCAATTTTTTCAGATAATCGACTCCTCAGGCTCCCGGGATTTTATAGGAATGAAAAATTTGTACATTGGAACTGCGGATGCGTTTTTGGTCCGTTCAAAAATTTGAAAATGTTAAAATTGACAATTTTTAGGTGGTATTTGCCCTGGACGATGCTGCATCATTGAATGAAGCTCTAGCTACTATTGCAGAGATCCAAGGGAGGAGAGGAAGAAATGTGGGTTACTGTAATAAAATAAAGCGGAGAGACGAAAAAAAGTTTAAATTGAATGTCCGAGTTTTTTTTGAAGCTACAGTAACCTCTTGAAACTGTAAAAATTGGAAAAAAAAAGTTGGGTTACTGTAGAAAAAAGTCTGTGATTTTCAGTGCTAATTTTTTTTAAAATTTTAAATTAATTTATCAAATTGAAAAAATAATCATAACATTGCGATCACTATGTTCATAAATCTCCCCTACCTACAGTGATCCCTTGAAACTGTAATAAAATAAAAAATTTGAATTACTGGAGACAATTTTGCAAAGTTGGTTACTGTAATTGATAAAGAGCAGAAAAATATTACATTGAATGTGTAAATTTAAAAAAAGATACAGTAAATCCTTGAAACGGTAAAAAAAGGAAAATTTGGGTTACTGTACAGTAGATAGAGAAAAGTCCGCAATTCCCAGTGTTGATAGGTTTTTTTATAGAGCTACAGTAATCTATCAATTTGAAAAAGTAGAACCTGCGAGTACTATTTTCAGAAAGTTTTTCCTAGTTACAGTAATCCCTTGAAACAGCAAAAATTGAAAATTTGGAGTTACTGTAGTTAGAAAATCTAATGGAATGAAGATGGTATTGTTTTTCAGATTTTCACTATCATTTACAGAATTTATTTGAAACTGTAAAGAAGGGTTAGTGTAATTGAAAAAGTCTGTAAAGCTACAGTAACTATTTTTTTTTCAAAAGAAGATTACTGTCTAAATCAAAACTTGCAAATATCATGTTCAAAAGTGTTTCCATAGCTACAGTAATCCCTTGAAACTGTAAAAAAAGTTAAAATTGAAAAATTGGGTTACTGTAGCTCTCAAAATCTTCAAAAACAAGGCTAGAGCTGTAATTGTATTTTTTACAGTACAGTAACCCAAAAAAATGTAAGAAAACGGTAGTTAGAAAATCATTCAAAAATTGTTAGCACTCGATTTGACTCGCAATTACATTTTTTCTAGATACAGTAATTTTTTTTGAAAATTTGGGTTACTGTAGCTTTCAAGATCCGCAAAGACGAGGAAAATCGACTATTGTTAGCACTAAATTTCACTCGAATTTTTTATTTTTCTAGATACAGTAACAAACATTTTGTGAAAATTTGGGTAACTGTATCTCTAAAAATTAGCAAAAACAAGGATAGATCTGGATTTGTATTTTTTTTAACGTACAGTAACCTAACAAAAAAAGCAAAATCAAATTCAGCAAAATCAACCACTGTTAGTTCTAAATTTCTCTCGAATTTTTTATTTTTCTAGAAACAGCAAAATTTTTTTTTTAATTTTCAAATGAGGGTACTTTAGTTTTCAAAATTTGCAAAAACAAAGCTACAGTAACCCAAAAAAAAGAACCAAAACTCTTACTACCAAAAATAACTACTATTAGCACTAAATATTTCTCGAATTTTATTTATTTATATTTTTCTAGATACAGACAAAAAAAAATTTTCAAAGTTTTTTTTTCAAACCAGGATTACTGTACCTCATTTTTTCTCTTTTTTCTCAGATCCCAATCCTTCTAGTCGCCAACAAAACCGATCAACCATGTCTTTCACTGTGTGCCTCCAAATCCGAAATGGAGTGTTGTGCATTGAGAGAAGAGGAAGTGAAGGCGTGCTTTCATGAGATTTTATTGAGAACTCGTCCTAATTTGAATATGCAGGAAATTGATTTGAGGAAGAGACGGTAAGAAAAAATTTTTTGAAAAAAAAAATTTTTCCAAAAAAAAAATTTTTTTTTTGGAAAATTTGAAAAAAAAATTTTTTTTTTTTCGAAATTTTTTTTCCATTATTTTTTTTTTAATTTTTCAGCCAATCAATGCCCTCCAGTCGTGGTTACAGTGGAGTTGAATCCAAGGATATTGAAAAAATAAAAAGTGCTCGTCAAAAACAAAAGGATAATTGTATTTTGATGTAGATATTGATTTTCTTTTTTTCTCCATTTTTTTTGTATTTTTTGTATTTTTGGGGTCTCAATAAATAAAAAACAGACAGTTTTATCATTGAAAAACATAAACGGACAGATTAAAAATAGTAGGATTTTTTTTGAAAAAAAAAAAAATTTTCAAAATTTTTTTTTCAAAAAAAATTTTGAAAAATTACAGCGAAAACTCGTATTTTTTCACAGAAATGGGGGATTCACAGATAGGATTTTTTGATATTTTTTCAAGGATAAAAAAGTACAAAATGAGATCTTTTAGAAGCCAAAAACCACTGATTACTCTTTGACATAATTTCCAGGAAAAAGGCCAACACGGTTGTTTACTTTACCTTGCCACCAGCCAGAAGCGTCTGAAAAATGGGGGATTTTGGGTTGGAAAATTGAAAATTGAAGGTAAAATGCCAAGAAAAACAAGTTTGATGAAAATAAGGAAGTTTTAGAATTTTTACTGTAACACGGATTTTTGAAAAATTTACATGTTTTTTTTTGTGATGTTTTGATTTTTTTTTTGATTTTTTAAAATTAGAAAACCAATAATTGTGGCCGAAAAATGATAATATTAGCAACATTTTGTTGAATAGGAAATTTTAAATTTTTTTCTGTAACAGGGATTTTTTTTGAAATTTACGGTTTTCTAACAAATCAGTCGAACGTTTTTTTTGTCTTGTTTTGAATTTTTTTAAATTAGAAAACCAATAATTGAGTCCTATAAAATGCAAAAAGCAAAAAATTCTTGAAAAGAAAAAAATAAATTTTTTACTGTAACAGTAAATTTTCAAAAAATCTACAGTATCCTAGCTTGCCAGTTTTTGAAGTTCTCTCATTTTTTTTCAATTTTTCCTTGGAAATTAGGAATTTCAATCAATTTTTTTACTGTCACAGGGATTTTTCGAAAAGTTTACAGTATCCCAATTTATCAATTCGTCGAAGTAGGCTGGATGAAAAAATTCAATACCATATCGAAGGAGTAAACCTCCTTATCATTCAAAAATTTTCAACTTCCACTGTAACAGTGATTTTTCAAAAAAAAATTACAGTATCCAAATTTTCAATTACATTTTTTTCATAGATTGGATCAAAAAATTGATAACTAAATACAATATAAAACTCATCGAAAAAGCAAACCTCCCTATCATTCAAATTTTTTCAAATTTTCTCTGTAACAGGGATTTTTTGAAAAATTGACAGTTTTCCGATTTCTCAGTTTTTGGTGATTAATCGCAATTTTGATCTGTTAGGAATTATCATGGTTTTTAGAAAAAAAAGTAAAACTAGAGCAAGTTTAGTTATAATTTGGAATTTTTCAATTTTTTACTGTAACAGGAATTTTTTTTTAAATTTACGGTATTCTAATTTTCCATTCGTTTTTTATTGTTTTCAACTATAATTTTTTTTGAGTTCAATAGATTTTTTAAAATAGGAGTAATTCATGAACACAATCTGACAATAAATCCCAGAGGAGCTCAAAAATAAAAAAAATCAACTTGAAGCAGTGATAAAAAAATGTGTAAATTTTGGCTACAGTAATCCTAATTTTTGTCAAATTCAATTTTTTTTAAAATTCGGAATCGCTAGCCTAATACCCTCAATCTGGTTCAGAATTTTTAAAAATTTCATGAAACAGCTTTTTTTCCTTTTTCAAATTTTGAAGATGTTGCAACAAGATTTGAGGTGCCAATTCAGTTTGATGAAAAGGGCAACACTAAAAATTTTAGTGAAACTGTACAAAATTTTTCAATTTGAAAAAAAATTTTTTTTTCAAATTTTGAAATTTTTTTTTTTTTGAAATCAATTTCCCAATGTTTTTTCGCTCACCTTTAGTCATCAACTCAATCTCATCTCCAGCCTCAAAACTCAATTCATCGACATCTTGAGCTTCATAAGGATACACTGCAATGACCACTGGATGCAATTTTGGTTTTGCTGGTGGAGGAGGTTTCGGGCCTCGGGAAGGTGGTGGTCCATTGTTATTGGCTTTAGAAACAGCAGAAAGATTCATGTTGTTCAATTGATTAATGACATTTCCCATCACTGGAGTGGCTGTTGGGGCGACTCGATGGGGTTCTTGGTTGTATTGGTGGGTTGTGGAAACTGGAGGTGGAGGTTGGTTGTAGTTGTTGTTTATTCCGTGGGAGGGGACCTGGAATGTTGGGTAATTTTGAAAAATTGATAAAGAAGAGAAGGAATTGTTGAAAATTGAATTGGAAATTTTTTGAAAGTATTTGAAATAGGGATTGAATTTTTTTTGGCTATAGAAAAAATACAGTAGCCGAAAAATTTTAAAATTTTATAAATTTAATTTTGCCAAAAAAGAAAAAAATTGTTGAAAATTAAATTTGATTTTTTTTTGGATTTTTTTGAAACAGGTACAAATTGATTTTTTTGTGTTATGAAAAAAAATCAAGATTCTGAATAAATTTTAGTGAAAAATACAAGAAACTATTAAAAATTGAATTTGAATTTTTTTTGGATTTTTGAAATAGGGATTGATTTTTTTTTGTTTTGAAAAATTGGAAAGCAAAATTTCTGGTTCTCAGCGCACAAATACTGAAGCCATAAACATTCAGAATGTTATTCAATTTTTTAGAAACTGTAAATATAGAAAAAAACCGAAAAAAATGTTTTGTTTCATTTTTTAAGTTTCTGAATTTTTGAAAAAATGTGTAAAAATTGATGATTATTTTTGAAATTTTTTTTACCCCTAGACTTTTTTTTTGGAGGAGATTAGACAATTTTTAATTTTTTCAAGTCGTTTCACAGTTCCTTATCAATCTTCGAAAATTTTTCTAATTGAATTAAAAATTTTGAAATAGGAAAAAAATTCGAATAAAAAAAACAATTTGGATAGTTTAGAATTTGAAATGTCCAAGGCTGGCGACTCCGATAATAACAATTTCAATTTTTTAACGTTTGAACTAAAAATTTTGAAACAGGAAACATTGAATTTCACGAACAAAAAAATTCAAAAAAATTTTTCCAGTTAAATTTTTTTCAAAATTTTCAATAGAAAGTTTTGAAGCAATTTTCTTCACTATTTTATTATCAAAATAACTAACCGGAGCAGTCCTCAAAGCATTGGCCAATTGTGCCTGTGCTCCCAAATTGTTGGTGTTGGTCTTATTGGTGCGTCTAGTGGAAGTTCTCAATTGATCCCTTCTTGGGGTGTACCCGCCTTGGGGACGTTCTGTTGAGGGTCCTGGAATTGGTTGAAAAATTTTTGTTTTATTTTGAAAAATTTTTGGAACTGGAATTTTTGACAAAATTTTTAAATTTTTTTGTAATTTTTTCTGACTCTAAATTCAAAGTTTATCAAATAAAAAACTGTTTAGAATACTGCGAAAAATTAGCAGTTTACTATAGTAACTTCAAGCCAAAGATTGAAAAAATTCCGAAATTTAAAAAAATCAGTTTCAAATTTTTTGAAATTTTTTTAGTGATTTTTTGAGAACAATGGACGTGTGATTCTTCACTTTTAAAAATAAATAACGGGTCACAAAAAAGCTAAAATTAGCAGTTCACACTGTAAAGTTCGAGAATGAAAAATTCAAAATTTTCAAAAAAATCAGTTTCAAATTTTTTTCAAATTTTTCATTGGTTTTTTGAGATCAATTGGCGTTGCCCTTCATTTCTTCAAAAATTGATAATTGAACAGCAAATGCTAAAAAAATAGCAGTTCACACTGCAAATTTCGAAAATGCAAAGTTCAAAAAAAAAAATTAAAAATCTGTTTCAAATTTTTTAAAAAATTTTGAAATAAATTTTGAGAACAGTGAATAGACGATAAAAAATAATATTTTGAAAAAATTCCAAACACTGTCTAACAACAAGTTTCAGCACGAAACTACCAGCAAAACCGCTGCAAAGTTAGAAAATGCAAAATTCAAAAAAAAATTCAAAAATCAGTTTCAAAATTTTTTTTCAATGTTCAGTAGATTTTGGAAAGCAATGTGAAGGGGAAATGAATTTCTATCAAATTTGAAATATTTCGAAAAATTGATTTATCTCGCCTCAAAACTGTGATACCACCAAAAAAATACTTGGGGTCTAACTTTTTTTTTCGAAAATTTTTGAAATTTTTTTTTTCAAATTTTTAAAATTTTTCCAATGAACCCTCACTCTCAGATTACCCTAATAACATTAAAGATCCTGTTTTTCAATTTTTAAAACCGTATTTCCATAGATTTTAAACTTACTCGTAGTATTCGGCAATCCAGCTCCAATACTAACATTCAATGTTTTTCCACTCGGCTTCAACATTTTTTGCGCATTCGCAGTTCCATCAGTTCCAAATTGAACTGTCCTTTGACCACCTCCAAATCTTGTTTTTTTCAACGTAATTGTATGGGAGGTACGGAAATCCAAAGTTAGGTGACCTCCATTGGTACGCTCTTTGTAGGCTTTTCTGGAAAATGGGTTTGTTTGGAAAAAATGCTTGTAACTTGAGAAATAAAAAAGATAGAAAGAAGGTGTTATTTTTAAATTGTAGAGGATGAAATTCTGCGTATTTTGTTAGTTGACAACTTCTTGATAGCTTTTTTAGTTTTTGAGATAAAAATTTTCGAAAAAATTTTTCCAAAAAAAAATTTTTTTTTTTAATTTTTGAAAAAAAATTTTTTTTCGAAAAACTCACGACAAAGCAGTACAAAGCTCAGTTTTAAACGGCGTTTCCAATAAACTTGTGTATTCCTCTCCAGCCACATAAATAATCACAAAATCGTCTTGATAAGGTGATAGACCAATTGCCTTGATTTGAGGCAGTTCTAGTTGTCTGAAAAAAATTGATTTTTTTAATGAATGAAATTTTTTTTAATTTAAAAAAATTAGCTACATACCTCTTGATAATCTCCACAATTTTTCCCTTTTCCGGACCCTTTTTTACTTTTTCTCTTCCAATTAGAGTCAGGTGATTTGGAGTTAGAAGGATGTCCAGTTTGGAGACCTGAAATTAAAAATTGCTGTTTCAAAATTTTGAAATGTTTTTAAAAGTTAGTGGACAACAATAATTGTCTTGATCCGAACTTCCCCCCTTGCTCATAGATAGTCAGATAAAATTTCTCAAATTTTTATCACGGGTTCAGAAAATTTTTCAGATTTTTCACAGATTTTTTGAAAATTAATTGGAAAGCACGAAATTCTTGTTTTCTATTTGTTGAACACAAAAAGAAACCTGCATTAATTTTTTTTCCGGAAATTCATTAAAAATTTGAATTTGAAACTGTGACTAACAATGAAATTAATTTTTTTCAAATTGGTATTGGATTCCAATGAAAATTTTCAAGCTTTTTTTTACGGTTTCAAAAAAATTAAAAATTGTCTATAGTTTTTCAAAGAATTGATACAAATGCCCGTATACCTTTTTTCAATTTGTTGAAATTACATGGAACCTCTTTCGTGTTAATTAGAAAAAATCATTCATTCAAAAATTTTGAATTTGATTGAAACTGTGATTATTTGAATCACAATAAGAGACCAAAAAATGAAAAAATTATGTTTCGAAAATTTTCCAATTCAGATAAAAATTAGTAGACAACACTGCTGGTAATTTAAAAAATACAGTTTTTATGTATTTGACTAACAAAGAAATTAATTTTCAAAAAATTGGGATCGGGTTTTTAAAAAAAATCCCCCAAATTTTTCAACGGTTTCAAGAAAATTCAAAATCGTGTACAAATTTTTGAAAAATTAGTAGATATGCGCGGAACACTTTTTCTATTTGTTGAATTTGCTGATCACATTGCATTAATTTTCAGAAATTGTTCCACTCAAAAGTTTGAATTTAAAACTGTGATTGTTATTATCACAGATAATTTTTTGAATAATCAACTGGATTCTTGACAAAATGAGATAGATAATAGAGTAGTAAACTAAAAGGTACTCAGTTAGCATTTTTCTTAAATTATTCATCAAAACAAGATTTCATTGAAATTGGATTTTTTTTTCAATTTTTAAAAAAATTTCTACCAGTTTTTTTGTCAATTCATAAAGTGTGCTAGCGGATCACTCATCTTTTTTCCCCTACTTTTTTCAGTTAATTCTTACCTTAAAACTGCGATCATATTTATTTGCAGTGGCAGCAAACAGAACTCTCTGTCTCTTTCCAACCAAGGATTGGAGTGCTGGATGATGTTCCAGACCAATGTAGTCCCCGACAAAGTTTCTGTTGAGAGAGAAACGACGACGCTCTTTTTTTCCGAACATGAGGTCGGCTGCTTGTTCCTGGAAGGAGGGAATTGTTGGAAAAACCATTGGAGTAATGATTTTAAAAAAAATTAAAAATTGATAAGCAATTTTTGAATGAGTAAAAAAATTTTTACAATTTTTTTTTGAATTAGAAAAAAAAGGCAGAAAATTACAGTAATCATTTGAAGAAATTTTTCATGTAGTCCTATTGACGACTAAAAAGTTTACAATTTTTGAAAAATTTTTGAAACATAATTTTTTTTTTTTCAAAAATAGATTGAACAATCTTTATAAATTTTATAGAATTTTAGAAATACTGAAAATAAACACAAAAGAATCCGAACATTGGAATTGTTCAAAATAAATAATTTTTGAATTATCAGCGAAACAATGAATTTTTTTTTTCAAATGAAAGAAAATTTCACTGTTTCTCTAAAAATTTAACAGTCTTTTTTAAGTTTGTTCAGACAATCCCAGCGTTTTTTTGATTGTAAAATGATCGAAAAAACTACAGAAATCGTAAAAATTGAAGTTTTTTGATATCAAAAATAGTTAGAAAAAAACATAAACCTTTTGAAAAAAAACCTTTGACACTGATATTGAAGCAAAGAAAATTTCCAATGCATTTTTGTAAATTTTGGAACAGGTTTTCAAAAATGCTACAGTAATCCAAATTCATGAATTTTAAAATTCAAAAAAAAATATTGGTGTAAAAAATCCGACGATTGGAACTTTTCAAAATAAATAATTTTTGAATTATCAGCGAAACAATGAATTTTTTTTTTCAAAATAAAAGAAAATTTCACTGTTTCTCTAGAAAAATTTTGGAAATTCAGTGTTTATTCAGTTAGTTTGTACTGTTCAAAAATCACTCTTTACAATTAGAATTTTTTTTTTACATACAGAAATCCTCAAAATTTCAGACTTTTCTGATTTAGTCCACCTCGATCTATCAAAACTGTTCAAAAATCAAATTTTTAAAATGTTTTATTGAAACAGAGAGGTTTTTCAAAACAGCTAAAAATTTTCTCTAAATAACCCTATAAAGTTTTAGAATTTTCAAAAAGTTTCTTTTTTTTTCGTAAAATTTAAATTTCATAATGTTCCATTCCATTATCTCAACCATCAAAGTTCAATGAAAAAAGTAGAATAAAAGTATTTTTGAATCAGAAAAAAAAGAGAAATAACAAACCTTCTGTTTGATATGCTGCTTTCTTGCCGAAAACTGCCTCCAAGCTTTCTGTATCACTCTTGCAAAACTGTCGAATTTTCGTTCTCGGGTTTCTTCGAGAAGGAAGAGCTGAAAAAAATTAGATTCAAAATGCTCATGGAAAGCTTAACTTATTGTAAGAAAAACGCTCTATGAAAATTATAAAATTTTTAAAACAGTAAAAAACTCCAATTTTACTTCAAAAATCATTACGTCAATTCGATCATTTTTCGTTCAAAAAATCAGTAGTTGAAAATTTTTGAAACGGTATAAATTAAATTAGATGGAGATTCTTAGAATTAGGAAAAAAATTAAAACAGGATTTTCTAATTAATTTTTCAATTTTTTCGTTTTTTTTTTTCAAAATTCGCTGAGAAAAACAATTACCTAAATTAGCGAAAAACACAATTTTGAATTTTTTGAAACAGCGAAAAAATTTCTAAACTTGGTTTTTTGATTTTTACAGTTCAATTTTTTGTTTGTATTATATAGTAAATGATTCTCTTATCATCAAAATTAGTGTGATCACCCAAATTCAAAATTTTTTGAAACAGATTTATTTTGAATTTTTTTTATATTGATTTTCTAAAAATCATCGCTTCATCTGCTGCAACATTATCGTATTTTTCTTATAAAAATGTTATTTAAAAAAAATGAAAAGTAAAAACCTTTTTTTAAAAATTAAATTCAGTTTTTATCTTACGCTACTTTGTTTCTTTTTCTCAATTTTTCCTAGATCTTTTTTAATTGATTTTCTAAAATTCAAAACACGTCGCATAGCCTTTTCAACAAATAACTGTTCAAAAAAAAATTTTGTAATGTTTTCAAAATTTTTTGAAACAGAAAAAAAACTTTCAAAAAAACTCACCGATTCCGGATTCTTCACAAAGATCTTTGTCCTTCCCATCTGATACTGTGTCCTTTCCATATGCACTGCATCACAGATAATTTCACATGCTTTTTGTTGATCTCCAACGTAATTTGGCCATGTTTTTGGGGAAACTATGGCGTATCTTTGAGCAAATTTATCAAATGCTCTTCTGTACGCAAATCCTGCTCTTCTAACTCGAATATTTTCTCGAAGACCGAGGTATTCTACTTGGTGACGGACTCTGAAAAATTTCCAGAATTTTTTGAAAATTAAAAAAAAAATTTCCAAAAAAAAATTTTTTTTTTTCGAAAATTTTTTTTCTTTTTTTTTTTTTTTGAAAAAACCCACCGATTCTCATCCCAATCATTTGGCCGTTTTGTTTCATTCGGCTTGATACAACGCACATAATGAGGAGAACACTTCATGAGGGACTCTACTAGAGTGTTGGCTTGGGTCTGAAAAAAATTAAAATTTTTTTGAAAATTTTTTAAAAAATTGGTCTTACTCTGATTTTAGTGGAGAAAGTTGTTGGTCGTTTTCCAGCAGATGCAGCAACATTTTCAGGAAAGAGCGCTCGGATGAAGGCGCTGAAAATTGGGATTGGGATTTGGGTTACTGTAGGAGTTTTTGAAATTTATTTTGATTTTTTTGAAACTTAAAAAAAATTTGAATGTCGCAATGCAAAAAATGGTGCAATGTATTAGCAAAAACTGTCATTCTAGGAAAATAAATTTGAAACAGTGAATTTTAAAAATTACTGTAAGTTACTTTTCCAATTTTCATGATAGCTAATCGGCCGATGCAATGTTAAAAATTTTTTGACTGATTTTTTGAATTTTTTTTTTTGAAAATGGGAAAATTAGACTTTTACTGCTATTTATTCCACGCAGAAGTATGGGTCCAGTGCTCTTATTTTTTAAAATTCCAATTCAAATTTCTTTGAAACTGAAAAATATAAAAGTTCAAAAATTGCAAAAAAAATTGAAAATTGATTAAAAATTGATTTGATTATGAATCCTGAATGGATCCTGTATTTATTTTTGAAATTTTTAACATTTCCATAGTTAGGAATTTTTAATTTTTCGAAAGGATTCAGCGCTCATATTGATTTTCAGAACTCTCACAGGAAAAAATTGGATTTTTTTGAAACAGTAGATAAAATTTTTTGAAAGGAAATGCCACAGCTTTCGACATTGTTTTCAAATTTCGAAACCAGAAAATCCAATTTTCAAGAAACAGAAAAAATTTAAAAATTCATGGGATTACTGTACTTTCGCCAAGAAAGAAATTTTTTAAATTTACTAATTTTCAATACGAAATTCTTTTTGGAGCAGCAAAAATTACTCATATTTTGAAATAAACTGTTTGTGAAACAGTGAAAAATTCAAGAATTTATCGTATCCATCAATGATTTCCGAATTAGATTTCTGTTACCTTTAGCAGAAAATTAGTGTTTTTGAAACAGAATTTTTTCTTTAAATTTTTTTTCAAATTCAGCTTTTGTTTGGATGTTTCTTCATACGGCAGTGGGATCGATTCCTATTTTTTAAACAAATGAATCTGTTTTTTTTTATGAAACAGTAAATATTAACAAAAAATGCAGGATTACTGTAAGTTTACAAATTTCAAATACACTGATTTATGCAAAAAAAAACAAAGTTTTTTCATTTAAAAAAATGAAATTGGAGTTTTCTAATTTTTCGAAACGAAACTCACTGTGGAGTTGCTTTTATTTTTTGAAACATACATTTTTTTCAATTTTTCGATTTTTCGATTTTTTTGGGAGTCTTATCGTATTCTAATTGGTTTTAATTTTTTAAACAAGTGAATTTTATTTTTTACGAAACAGTAAAAATTAAAAATTTTTGAATAAATGTATTGTGACATTAGTTTATGCCAGCTATGATGGAAAATCTATTTTTTTTGAAACATAAATTTAATTTTTTTTTCATAGTTTCCACCTAAAATTTCAAATGTTTCACTCACTTCGACGACTGTTGCATCAACAGAATCAAATCCGGGTACAACACATCCCGATTTCTATCACAGAACCCATCAACATTGTATGTCACATCTCCAGCATAATGTTTGATCAGGAAAGAATCAGATCCAGGGGCAAAGTGGGCGTGGCCTGTGAAGGACTTGGAGAGGGTTGTGAGCAGTTGACGGTCTACTCCTTCACGTTGACCGTGGTTTTGAGCACAGGTGTCGTCGAGGAGACTCATTATTCCTGGAAAATAGAGGGAATTTGATAAATTTTAAATTAGAAAATTTTTTTTTAATTTTTTCAAAATTTTTGGGATTTTTTTGTTCAATTTTTTTTGCTTTTTTTTTAGCATTAGACATGTACCAACAATTACTCCATCAAAATTTTTAGGAATATTCAGAAACTAATAGAAAATTTGAAACTGTGATTTTTTTATTCGAAGTTTGGAAAATTGAATGTATTTTTTCTGTTCCAAAATTTTTAGAATTTGGAACTGAAATTGATTTTTCGATCCTTGGCCACCAATTTTACCAAAATTAAAATTTCAAATCAACCTAAAGGTTGGTTTTTCTCTGTTTCAGAATTTTTCAAAATAAAATTAACTGAAAATATCTATATTGGAACATCCGCCTCGATTACTGGTTTATCACTCTAAAAATTAAAACAATGTCTTTGAAAATTTTTTTTTAAAAACTTTTTTTGAAGTTTTTTTCGAATTGTTTCTTCAGATTAACAGAATTTTAGAACCAATCAAGGAAAGATGCAAAATTTGAAACTGTGATTTTATTTTGATTTTAAACTCAAGTGATTATTGTTTTTTTCTGTTTCAAAAATTTTATCATCTGGATGTAAAACAGGTTTTTTAATAACAAGACTATCGGATCAGTAAACATTTTAAAACTTAGAAAAAAAGCTTCTCGATGTTGTTCATTTTTTCAAAATGGATTGCGGAAAGGAACTAGAGAACTCTACAACTTTTAAAAATGAATTTAAAAATTAAAACTGTAATCTTATTTTCGAAACGCAAGAAATGACTAATAATTTTATCAGTTTCAGAAAAATTATGACTCGATATTGAATCAGAGGTTTTTTATTACGTGATCTCAATTTTCAACTAAACATTCAGACAAATTTAAAAATTGCTGTGTAGCAAAAAAAAAACAACTCAAAAGCTACTGGAAATCGGGAAATTTACAATTTGAATTTTTAAAATTTTTTTTGACTGTTTCATTTTTTTTTCAACTTTTGAAAATAAAATTTAGAGTCAGTGTTTCCATTGTCCGTGTCTGTCTGATTCTAACTCCATATTCAACAGAAAAAATTACAGTTTCAAAAAATCCCATATTTCAACTTTTGAAAAATTTCAACAATCTTTCCTTTTTCTTCGTGTCAAATCATCATTTTCTAATTTTTTTTTAAATTTTTTAAAAACTCACCAGGCGGTCTCTTTGTCTCAATCAAATCACACACAATCTTGTTATCAAAATAATCAATTTCCGTCCATTTTATTCCTTCTCGAACATATTCTTCTTGCTCTGCTTTTAGGGTGAGTTCGATGAAAATTTGTTGGAGTTTTTCGTTGACAAAGTTGATACTGAAAAATGAAAATTTCAACGTTCAATCGGAATTTAAAAATTGAAAAAAAAATTTAGAGGGTTTTGTAACACGTTTTTAATTTTTTTTTTAAATTAATTTTTTTTTTGTAATTTTTAAATTTTTTATTGATTTCAAATCAATTCGAATTCCAAATTACTAACAGATTCCAAAAGTCCATAAAAAAATTTTAGAAACATAAATTGCAATTTTTCAAATTCAATTTTTTTATAACTCACCAAAACTGTTCAAAACCATTATTATTGAAAATCTCGAAACCATAAATATCCAAAATTCCAATAGAAAAATTGTCAGATGAGGACTGGCCAGTGATGTTCATTGCGTCGTTTACTTTTTTCACTGAAAAAAAAAAAGAATTTTATGATGAGAAAAATGAGGAAAAATAAAAAAAAACAGAAAAATACAGTAATCCAGATTTTTGAATTTTTTTTTACTGTTTCAAAATTTTTTAAATTATTTTATAGGAATTTTAGAACTAATGGGTAGGCTGCTATCGTTGAATTCAATGAAAAATTTAGAAATGTACAGTATTCAGAAATTTTTTAATCAAAAAAATTACAGTTTCATAAAAGTTTTTAGAAATTTTGACAAAAATAGGTTCAATGTATGGGAAAATAGATTTCTTGTATGCAGTGAAAAAATTTTGACTGGAAAAAATTTGAAAATGGAGAAAAAACTCAAAAAAATCACTTCCCTAATTTTTGAAAAATTTTACTGTTTCATTGATTTTTATAAAATTTGTGATTGCAATTCGTATTTAATTCTACAGAAATTTCTGTATTATTGAAAAACAGGAAAAAAAAACTACAGTAACCCTCAAAATCTTGAATTTTTTTTTCGAAAAAAAAGTTACGTTTTTTTTGGATTTTTTCAATTTTTTTTTCAAATTCGAATTGCGTTCCGTCTTTGAAATTTCACTGTTTCATGAATTTTTAACTAAACATGTTGAGATGAAGGTTCAATTGTTCATGGGTGGTTGTGGGAACGTAAATAAAAAAAACAGTAATTCAAATTTTCAAAAAATTTGTTTGAAAAATGGTTCATCATTTTTTACGGTTACACCAGTTACAGGAAAAATTAGAAAAAAGAAATACAGTAATACCTCCAAAAAATACCTCTGAAAATTCCTACTTTAGGAAAAAATGTTTTCAAATTTTTTTTCTGTTTCGAAAAAGTTTCCTAGTTTTTTTGTTCAATTTTCAATTACTTTTTTCATCAATAAACTTACAACTTTTAAAATTGGAAATAACATTCAAAAGTACATACCTACAGAAAGAAAACAACAATTTTTCCAACTTTTTTCATTTTTTTCACAGTTGCAAAAAATTCCCAACTTATTTTCTTAAAGTTTTCTATTGCTGTGGTAGCCGATGTCTTTTCATCAAGTTCAATTTACTCACCCAAATAATCAAAAAGCCTTGCATAAATCGCTTTCACCCAGGCATCTCTTGTGTAATTGGCTTGTTCCACATTGAGTTTCATATCGATTTCTTCTTTTTGGGTTCCCCATCTGGAAGATAATTGAAAA
Source organism: Caenorhabditis panamensis (assembly GCA_900883565.2). Lineage (NCBI taxonomy): Eukaryota > Metazoa > Nematoda > Chromadorea > Rhabditida > Rhabditidae > Caenorhabditis > Caenorhabditis panamensis. The sequence goes on along the minus strand of LR538082.1, from coordinate 95,240 downwards.
TTATAAAAGCAACTGCAAATTGAATAATTGAACAACAAGGAAAATTAGGGAATATTGGAATATTTTGAAACAGAATTTTTTTTTTTAAATTTTTTTTTCAAATTTGTTAAAAAAACGTTTAGAAATTGCAGATAATTTTCCCATCGATTAAAACACAGAAATTGACTGACCAGAAAAATGATAAAATTAGAAAAAAAAATTTAAACCGAAATTTTTTTTGATTTCTTTTAAAAAATTCTAATTTTTTTGTTGTTTTTTTTTAATTTTCTGGGGATTGCAGATGATTTTTTTAATGATTAGAATTAATCACAGGTTCAGTTATCACAGAATTGAATTACAAAAATTTATAAAATTAGAGGAAAATTTGAAGCATAATATTTTTTTGATTTTTCAAAAAAAATTCTTAGCTTTTTTTTTAATTTTTTATGAATTTTCTAGAGATTGCAGATGATTTTTATGAAACTTCATTTTTTCTACTACTCAACAATCCTAACGATTAATAAAAAAAATACTGTGTGTAAAAAAATCTAATCCAGTTGAAATTGTAAATTTTTTTTCAATTTTTTCAAATTTTTTCAAAAAAAAAATTTCAGATTTTTTTTCCAATTTTTCGGTTTTTTCCCAAAAATTTAAAGCAAAAAAAACTCACTTGCTCTCCATTTTCCTCCCTGTCAACTTTGCCTCAATATCTGCATTAGTCAATCCTAACAAAAATGCGGGGAATTCCAGGTCTAAATTTTTTTTTTTTAATTTTTCCTTCTATTTTTCCATATTTTCAACTTACAATCCTTCCCACTAACCGCCGCAAAATTGTTGTTTTCTGTGAAAGTGATATTTCCAATATGGAGGACAGCAGAGACAATTCGAAGGACTTCGAGTTGCTCTTGATCGTTTACTCCGACTACTTTCATGGCGTGCTGAAAATTTGGGAAATTTTAAAATAAGTTTTTCGAAAAAAAATACAATCGATGAATTGAATGAACTTTCAGAAAAAAGGGAATTTTAAAAAAATTTTAGAAACTGGAATTTTTTTTTCAAAAAACAATGGGTTTTTAAGAAAAATTCCAAAAGTACAGTATTTCACAGTAACCCTAAAACCACTTTTTTTGGAATTTTAGAAATTTTAAAAATAAGAAACAATTATTGGTGAAGAACCGATTGAATCTCAAGAATAATAACTAATTTTTGAAAAAATTTTGAAAATGTATTTTTCTAATTTTTGTGAACAAGAGGTGAAAAAAATTTGGTTCCCATTTCAAAAATTCTTAAATTTTCCTGGAATCAGTTGAAAAATAATAGACAAAATTTATTAAAAAATTTGAGAAACTGTATTTTTTACGTTTTTTTTTCATTTAAGGATTTTTTTTTTCGGGTTACTGTATCTGATTTTCAATAGGTTTTCTTTCTGTTTCAAATATTTTCTAACTTTTTTAAATTACAAAAATAAATAATTGAGTTCCTGTTCTTCTGTTTTCTAATCCTACAGTAATCCGAAAAAAATGGTTTCTGTTCCAAAAATTTCAAAAAAAGTTTTTTCTATCCATAGAAATCATTAGACTCCTATTCTTTTGGAAAACATGTTGTGCTGGTGCAGAAAATTTGAAGCAAGAAAGACAACAAGACTAAATTTCTAGAAAAAAAAGAGATTTCTAAAAATTTTTAAACTGTAATTTTTTTTTCAAATTATCATAGAAACCACGAATTTTTATTTTTGTGCAGGTTACTGTTATTACAGTAACCAAAAAAAAAATTGAAAAAAGATTCTCGAAAGAAAAAAGAACAAATGTTCTATTCTGTGAACGATTAATTTGAAAAAAAATTGAAACTGTAATTTTTTTAGAAATTTTTTTATTTTCCGAGGATTTCTGTGGCTCATTTTTAACTCGCGCTTTTTTTGTTTTTTGTGGTTACTGTAGATTTTTTTAGATTCGCCTACCATACTATTAATGATCATTTGGAACAAAAATTTTCAAAAAAATTAGAGAAACTGTGAATTTTTTCCAAATTTTTTTTTCAATTTTTAAAAATTTTTATAAATTAAAATTTACTCACCAAAGTGCTCTCAAACTCTTTTCCATCATCCGTATCTTCTGCTTTGAATACTCCACTCATATTCAAATAACTGTAGTACTGCAATTCCCCGATTCCAAGGGTGCTTCGAAGGTTCTTGTCAGCTCCAGCACACAATTGATAAAAAATGTGGAAATTTCTATCTCCTTCATTTTGATGAACGACGCGGGATTTTTCAAGGAGGAAGTTGGAGAGCTGGAAGAACTTTTTTTTTGAAGGGATAAATAGTCTGCGATTGTTTTAATGTTTTCAAAAGTCTAGAGGTAGATATTTTGAAATAGAAAAAAAAAATTCCAAAAAATTTAAAAAAATTTTTTTGATTAAATTTATCGTTGATTTGATTTTTTGTGTACAGTAATCCTACAGTAACCAAGTTCCAGTCATAATTCTACTCTCTATTGGGAAAGATAGTCAAGAAGGAAAAAACAAGAGGGACGATAACAAGACTGCAAGACTTTGAAAATTGAAGACAATTTTTTGAAACAGAAAGAAAAAAAATTTTTGAAATTTTTTTTTCAATTTTTGAACAGTCTTACAGTATCCTAATTGCGTTTCTATTTTTAGTGATATTATAGATTTTTAATTTCTGGAGAAATTTTGAAAAAAACCACTTTGAAAAAAGGCAATATTGATTCAATGACCCTCTAAAAATGAAAAAAAAAACTTTGAAACAGAAAAAAAATTTAAAATTTTTTTCAATTTTCTGAAAATTGCTACAGTACGCTGGATACACCTTGTTAGAAGTGGTAATTTTTTAATTTGGAAATTGGTGAATATATAATTTGAATAAAATTGATTCAACGTCTCTCTAAAAATTAAAGAAAAAATTTTGGAACAGAAAATTTTTTTTTGTTCACATCTCTGAAAAAATGTGGTAATCTCAAGACTTGAATAACTACAGTAATCTACTTGATTTCAAAAATTTTCAGAAACAAGACTGATTTTCATCATTTTTCAAAATCTGAAATAACAATTTTGGAACAGAAAAAAATGTTTCTGTTTTTGTAGGAAGATTTTATGATTGTGGTGGGGAACAAGCTAAATTAGCCCAAAACAGTGTATTTTTCAACAAAAAAAAATTTCTTTTTCAAATTTTTTTTAATTTTTGATTGCATGAAACACTAACAGCTCCAATTTTCATTGAGAAGCTACTGCCTATTGATCAATTTATTTTTTCCAAGATTTTAAAATTATTTTGAAACCAAAAACAAATTCCCAAGACTCACCTTCCCACCAATAGGTTCCCCTCCTCGACTGAACACAATCTCCACATATTTTCCAAACCGGGAACTGTTCCAATTCCTGACTGTTGCACTGTTTCCAAAGGCTTCTAGAAGAGGATTGGATTGCAGGATCACGTCTTTTATGTGCTGAAAAAAGGAAAAAATTATTTTTGGTTTCAGGGATTTTTGAATTGAAGAGGGATTTGAATGTTTCAGTTTTGTTCTGTTTTTTGTTCAAAAAAATTAAATTAGAGAATCGCTTGAAAATTTTCCTAAATTTTTTGAAATTTTTGAAAATCTATTTTCACATTTTTTCTGATTCAAAAAATCCGCAAATCCAACAAACAATTAGAAATTCAATTTTCTCGATTCTTTTTTTGCTCGGTTTCAATATTTTTTTTAATAGGCGGGGAATTCAATTTTTCAATAACTTGTGTATAGATTTCAAGTTCAAAAAAATTCAGAAAAAATTGAAAAAAATTATTTGTGTTTCAATTTCTTTCCAAATTTTTCTGGAATTTTAAAAATCAATGTTTTCATGATTCAGAGCTCGTTACAATTTTTCAAGCTTTCCGAATTAACAAAAAATGAAAAAATTATTTTCTTGTTTCAAAAAAATTTCAAAAAACCCTACTAGTCGAAGAAGTTATTTTCCATAGTGTTTCCGATTTGAAAAAATTGCTTTTTTTAAATGTCAGTTTTTTTCAAAAAATGTTTCAAAAAAAAAGTTCCGTTTCAAAAATCTCTGAAAAAATTTCAAAAAAAATTGTAAAAATCAATTGATTCGTCGTTCCACAAAGACAAATTTGAAAAAAAAGATAAAAATCAATTTCAAAAAATTGAAAAATCAATTTTCAAGTCACACCTGAACCCGTTGCCCTCCACCAGATATCCTCGAAATATAATTCATGATAAACTTTGCATTGACCGTTTTTCCAGCACCTGATTCTCCAGAAATAATCACACATTGAGACTCGTTGTCGATTAGCATGTTTCTGGGATTAAAAATAAATAAATTTTGTACCTCATACTGTTTTTTAGTGACCACGCTCAATTTTTCACAAGTTTTTTTCATTTTTTTTTGTTTTTTTTTATTTTAATTTTCTGACTCATTGAATCTGGATTGATTGTATCTGCCTAGATATCCTTTTTTAGCTCTTTTGGATGTCTTCTAATTTTTTTCAAAATGTTTTGGAAAAATTCATCATTTCGTCAATACCAGAAATTTTCGAATTTCTGTTTCAATTTTTTTTGAAACTGCAAATTTTCCTAAAAACTACATTTGGATCGAAGTTCAATTTTTTTTATTTTTTCACAGTTCCAAACAGCATTTTTACTTTTTGAAACAAATTATCTGGTACTAGCTGTTTCGATTGTTATCGTTATCTCAATGTTCCACAATTTTTTTTTAAGTTTTTACTGTTTCAAAATGCACTGTTATTTAGTAGGAATGATTTGGTAATACTATTCAGGATACATTCACTTCTCTGGTCAATTATAGATTTAAAAAAAAATTTCTGACCGTTCAAAAATTTTTCGAAACTAATAGAAAAGAGCACAAGGAAGAAAGCATCAGAAATATTGACCTAGCTTTGTGTTTCAAAAAATTTTGAAACAGAATTAGATTTTTTCTGATCTCCTTTTTATCTCACATTTATTGACCAAATCCTTAGCTATCTCATCTCCCTAGTTTTTTTTTCAAAAAGTTTGAATTGCAAAATCAGATGTTCAATATGAAAAATTCCAGAATTTCTGTTTCAAAATTTTTTTGAATCAGCTAAATTTTCTTAATTTGCAAAAGTGGATCCGTTTGATCGAAACCATTGATTTTCTGAAAAATTTTGCTAGATTTTTAAAAATTTGTGGAAAATTTGAGCAGATAAATAAACTGACTGTATCAAAAACACTGCTTTGATTTTCTGTTTCAAAAATTTTTGAAACAGGTCAATTTTTTATTTTTTCTAATTGTTCAAGACTGGTAGGATCCTTTTTTTATCTCACAGTTATTGAATTTTCAAAAAAATTTACTTTTTCAATTTTCCCAGATAAAAAATTTTTTTTTATCAATTTTCTAATTTTTTTGCCGTAATCATGTTTCCCTCACTAACCTGTACATATTATCCGCCAATGCATAAATATGAGGAGCATTTTCATATTGAGCGGCTCCTTGATACAGTAGCATTTCTTTTTCGGTGAAATAGGGCATTTGTTTGAAAGGATTCACAGAGATGAGGACTGGGCCGATGTAGGTCTGAAATGTTGGAAATACTGTTTCAAAAACATTTGAAAATAAAAGGTTTTGGTATTTTTTAATTATCGTACTATTAGGTTGGTTCATAAGTTTCGCGCAGTTGGTCGTTTCTCAATGATGAGTTGAGCTAAAAATCAGCTAAAAATCTGAAATTTTGCACATAATTCGATCAACCCTAAAAAACATCTTTGGCCGAATGGCAACTCATAACTCTCATTTTTGGCCGAGATAAAATTCTGAATGTCACACCTATTTTTGGGTCGAAATCGCTAAAAAATTCATCAGAGCAGCTAGATTTTTTCTGATTAGTGGAATGAAATACGCGTACAGCTAATACATGATTTCAGTTTAGTTTGGATTTTTACAACGAGTTCCCGATTTTTTAGAATTTCAGGTCGATTTTTAAAAAAGTCGATATGGAGTTTCGCTTTTTGGTGCAAATGATGCAAAATTTATCTGTAAATTGTTTACTTTTTGATTTGGATTTTTAAAATTATTTACAAGCTCAAAAAATCAAGATTAGTGAAATCAGTGCGAAAATCAAGCAAAAATGACCAAAATTGGCCCCCTTCTCAAAATTCGGAAACGCGTTCTAAAATTCTAAACTAAACTGCAATCATGTATTAGCTGTACGCGTATTTGATTCCACTAATCAGAAAAAATCTAGCTGCTCTGATGAATTTTTTACAGTTTTGACCCCTAAAATTCACGCGACGTTCAGAATTTTATCTCGGCCAAAAATGAGAGTTGTGGGTTGCCATTTGGCCAAAGATGTTTTTTAGGGTTGATCGAATTATGTGCAAAATTTCAGATTTTTAGCTCAACTCATCATTGAGAAACGACCAACTGCGCGAAACTTATGAACCAACCTAATACTTCCTCTTTGTCCAAATTTTTTTTTCGAAATTAACAAAAAAAATTGTAAAATTTTTTTCTAAAATTTCCCTTGCGCTCTATTGACTGTTTTTTATGCATAAAAAATATAGAAAAAACAGGAAAACCATTCGCATTAGATCCCATTCAAAAAAATAAAAATTTTTGAAAATTTTGAAACATAATTTTTTTTTCAAAAAAAATTCAATGTTTCTCAAAAAATTTCAATTTCATGTTTTTTTGTTAAAAACACAATAATGCAGGGCTTTAGTCAGATAATTTTTTAAAATAAAAGTTGGAGGTACTGTTTCCTATGAACCTGCTTTTTTGTCCCAATTTTTTTTGAAATTATAATAACACAAATTGAAAATGTTTTTCTGAAATTTCACTATCGCTCTATTGACTGTCTTTATTTATGAAAAATTGAGAAACAAACTGAAAACAAACAGCACACAATAGAACGCTTTCAAAAAATTTAAATTTCTGAAAATTTTGAAACATCGAATTTTTTTCAAAAAAAATTCAAAGTTTCAAGAAAATTTCAAAAGCGTGATTTCTATCACAGACACAGTGTTCAAGCTGTTTTATACACAGTATTTTTTCAATTGAAAATTGAGGTAAAAACCTGCTTTTTTGTTTTTTTGTTCTAATTTTTTCAAAAATTGAAAAAAAATTTTGAACTTTTTTGAAAAATTTCACTATCTCTGTTGACTGTTTGCTTCATAAAAATTAAAAAAACACACCGTGAACCCTTCCATTAGATCCTTTTCAAATGATTTATTTTTTGTGAAAATTTTGAAACATAATTTTTTTCAAAAAAAATTGTTTTTTTCGAAAAAAAATTCAAAGTTTCTCAAAAATTTCGAAATCATGATTTCTATTACAAATTCAGTATTGGAGGTTTTTGTTCCGGAGTGCTTTTTTTGAATAAAAATTGAAGGTACTGTTCCCAATAAACCTGCTTTTTTGTTCCAAATGTTTTCAAAAATTATAAAAAATTCAAATATTCTTCTGAAATTTCCCTATCATTCTGTTGATTCTGTTTCTTCACGCATAAAAAATCTAAGAAGAACCACAGAAAAAAAGTTTCCATTGCATTAGATCTCTCTCAAAAAATTAACTTTTTTAAAGTTTGAAACATAATTTTTTTCGAAAAAAAATTAATGTTTCTTAAAAACTTCAATTTCATGATTCTTATTCCAAATACAGTTATGCAGACCTCGTAGTTGTCCCAAAATTATTTTTTAGGAAACAAAGCGTTATCGAATTTTCTAAAAATTTATCCAACCAATTTTTGCTATTTCAAAAAATTCCAAAAATCAAAAAAAGTTTTCTAAAAACAATATCAAAGCGTATTTCTCCCAAAAATGACTCACAAAAATGGCATAAAAAATTGAAAATAGAAACGAGAAAAATATCCCCATCAGATCTTCTTCAAAAAATGCATTTTTTTGAAATTTTTGAAACATAGATTTTTTTCAAAAAAAAAATCAATGTTTCAAAAAAATTTCGAAAACATGATTTCTATCAGAAACACAGTACTGCATATTTGGTGTATTAGGTTGGTCCATAAGTTTCGTTTAATTTGGCAAAATCAGTATTAGGAATGGAGCTAAAAATCTGAAATTTGGCACACGCATAGACCAATCCTAGAAACTAACTGAGCCAAAGTTTCAGCTCATAACGTTCAGTTTCGGCCGAGATAAAATTCCGAAGGTCCCACCCATTTTGGGGGTCGAAATTGCTAAAAAATTCATCAGAGCAGGTAGAATTTTTTTGATTAGTGGAATCAAATACGCGTACAGTCAATACATGATTACAGTTTAGTTTGGATTATTAGAATGAATTTTCGATTTTTTAGAACTTTTTTGGACCGATTTTCTAAAAACTCGATATAGAGAAACGATTTTTGGTGCAAATGATGCAGAATTTATTTGTAAACTGTAAACTTTTTGATTTGAATTTTTAAAAAAATTCCGGAGCTCAAAAAATCAAAATTAGTGAAAACAGTGCGAAAAACAAGCAAAAATGACCAAATTTCGTCCCCTTCCCAAAATTCGGAAACTCGTTCTAAAATTCTAAACTAAATTGCAATCGTGTATTGGTTGTACGCGTATTCGATTCCACTAATCAGAAAAAATCTAGCTGCTCTGATGAATTTTTTAGCCATTTCGACCCCTCAAATTAGAGGGACGTTTAGAATTTTATCTCGGCCAAAAATGAAAGTTGTGGGTTGCCACTTGGTCTCACATGGTGTTCAGGGCTAGTCTATGTGTGTGCAAAATTTCAGAATTTTAGCTCTAATTCTGATAGAGATTTTGCCAAATTAAACGAAACTTATGGACCAACCTAATAGTTGAAATTACTTTTATGAATAGAGAAAACACTGTAAAAATCCAGTTTTTTTTTCCAATTTCAAAAAATTCCAAAATTTAAAATTTTTTCTTCAAAAAACAATAGGAGAGTGGTATATTTTGGAAAAATCAAAAATGACTCACAAAAATGGCATTAGCCTGAATCCTCTTCTTCAAATTGTCCACAATACTCTGCTCGGAGAGCTTCGGCAAAAGGACCATGTCATCGACTCCCGCATGTTGAACATTCACTTTTGATTGCCAGTGGAATGCCTAAAAATTTAGAATTTTTTTTCGAAAAATCAAAAAAAATCTGTTTCAATTTTTTTTTACTTTTTGAGAGGTTTAGGAAAAAATTATTGATACTCTTGCATTGTCGAGAAAAAATTCTGGTAACATTTTTTTCATTTTCAATTTTTTTCGAAAAATTCAAAATTTAAAAAAAAATCAGTTTCAATTTTTTCAGATTTTAGTGGATTTTCAGATTGTAATATTAGGTTGTTTATTGCTCTTGAAAAAATTGATACTGCACTTCATAACCAAATAATAGTGTTTTTAGTGGCAAGGCCCATTTCCAATTTTTTTTCAACAAAAAAATCAAAAAAAAATCGGTTTCTAATTTTTAAAATTTTTTTTGGATTTGGGATTACTGTAATGTTGCGTTTCGATGAGTTTCTAAAAATTGATACAGAAATAACCTGGTCTTTTCCTAAAGACATACCGGAAATTTCACTTTTTCCAATTTTCCAAATTTCTCCGAAAAAAAAATGTTTCAATTTTTTTAGATTTTTGTGTGATTAGGGATTACTGTATTGGATTGCTTTTTTGTATTCTTAAAAATAGTACTGTATTGATTTTTGGCCTACAGTACTCTGAAACCAAGAAATGGTGCGTTTTTTTCAAATTTTTTGAAAAAAAAAAAAAAAAGTTTCATTTTTTTTTAATTTTGTGGGACTTGAGAAAACTGTGATATCACGTTCCTGGAAGTGTATAATTTTTTACTAGCCTAATCTTCAGTACTCATATCCAGAAAAATTGTGTGATTTTGAAAAAAATTCAAAAAAATTAAAAAATGCTGTTTCATTTGTTTTTATTAGGTTGGTCCATAAGTTTCGTTTAATTTGGCAAAATCTCTATCAGAATTAGAGCTAAAATTCTGAAATTTTGCACACACATGGACTAGCCCTAGACACAATGTGAGGCTGAATGGCATTTCACATCGTTCAGTTTTGGCCGAGATAAAATTCCGAATGTCCCACTCTTTTCAGGGGTCGAAATGGCTAAAAAATTCATTAGAGCAGGTAGACTTTTTCTAACAAGTGGAATCGAATGCGCGTACAACCAATACACGATTGCAATTTAGTTTAGAATTTTAGAACGAGTTTCCGAGTTTTGGGGAGGGGTCGAAATTTCGTCATTTTTGCTTGATTTTCGCACTGTTTTCACTATTTTTGATTTTTTGAGCTTCCGAATTTTTTTAAAAATTCAAATCAAAAAGTTTACAATTCACAAATGAATTTTGCATCATTTGCACCAAAAATCGTTTCTCTATATCGAGTTTTTAGAAAATCGGTCTAAAAATTTTTTAAAGTTCTAAAAAATCGAAAACTCGTTCTAAAAATCCAAACTAAACTGCAATAGTGTATTGGCTGTACGCGTGATTGACCCCACTTGTTAGAAAAAATCCAGCTGCTCTGATGAATTTTTTAGCAATTTCGACCCCTAAAATGGGTGGGACGTTCGGAATTTTATCTTGGCCGAAACTGAACGTTATGAGCTGAAACTTTGGCGCAGTCAGTTTTTAGGGTTGGTCTATGCGTGTGCCAAATTTCAGATTTTTAGCTCCATTCCCAATACTGATTTTGCCAAATTAAACGAAACTTATGGACCAACCTAATAATTTTTCGGGACTTGAGAAAACTGTAATTGTTCATCCTTATAAATTCTAAAAATTGATTCTGAACTATTATAATCTAATCTTTAGTACCCATATCCAGAAAAATTGTTTGTTTTGTTTTACTCTAAATTTTTTGAAAAAAATTCAAAAAAAAAATCTGTTTCATTTTTTTTTCATTTTTTATGGAATTTGGGATAAATCTAGTAAATGAAACTTCTACTACTTTTTTCCTAACAAGGGAAGTGTGTGGGGTGACCTAGATAGATTTGGCTGAAATTTGGCAGGGTGATAGCCCATG
>LR538082.1:0-82422 GCA_900883565.2 Caenorhabditis panamensis | reverse complement strand
TATGGAACTGCTGGTAGAGGACAGGTTTGTGCCCCGGGCTCCCTAGTAAATCAGTTGGTCTGAAAGTTAGGGATTATAGGTTTGAGACTATTTTGAATCGAACTGCGCTCACAGAATTTCGATATCTGACCTAGAAACACATTTTTCAGTAGAAATAGGGGGTGTCTTATAATTTTGGAACACACTGTATAATTTGAGTCGCTTCTTTTTTCCAAAAAAATTTTTTTTTTCATTTTTTTTTCTGAAATTTTTGTGGATACTGCCAACTGTAATTTAAATTGAAAAATTGGCTCACCATTTTTTCATAAATTCATCCGTTTTTTTTTTTGAAAAATTGATAAAAGCTTCTTTTCAAAGTAGTGGTCCTGGCCGTTGATCCCGTTGGTTTTTTGGTCTGAAATAGAAAAAAAATTCCAAAAAATTCAAAAAAAATCAGAAAATTCAGAAAAACAAGGAAGTAAAATTTTCAGTCTGTTTTCTATTTTTTTTCTATTTTTTTCTATTTTTTTCAGACCAAGAACTTGAAAATTGGAGAAGATTGAAGATTATAACCCTCCTATTCAACCCCCCAATAATCCTCTAATTTCACTCTTTCTTTCCGTCATAATTATGAGAAAGAAAAGGGAAAATGGAATCAGAAAAATAAGTGAAAATCATGGGAAAATAGAGAGGGAAATTTTTTGATTAGGGAAACGTGCCGAAAATTGATTTTTGAAAATTTTAGAAATTTTTAAAAGTTTTTGGAACAGAAAAAAAGAAAGAAAAACTACTGATTCAGTCATACCTAATTTGAAATTTTTTTTGAAACACACTGATTTTGAATCATTTGGCACAACGTTCCGAAAAAAAATTGAGAATCCTAAAAAAAGGAAAAAAAAAATCAGGTTGACCTTTAATTTTTTGTTATTTTTGGAAAATAACAGTTTCAAACTTTTTCCGAAAATTTCTAGAGACTACGATAATCCGATTTTGCTTTTGAATTTATAACGTTAAAAAGATCTAGGTAGATACGAAACAATTTTTTTTAAATAGTGAAAAAATTTTAAAAAAATTTGAAACAGTAATTTTTTTTTGATTTTTGAAAAATTAAAAAAAACAGTTTCAAAAATTCAAAATTTTCAAAGAACTGGAAATTTTTTAGTTCCTTAGTTTTTGAAGTTGGTTTTCAAAAATTCATCAAAAAAAATTTATTTGATTTTTTTGCTATTTCAAAAAATCCAAAAAAATTAATTTATGAAAAAAAACTTCAATTCGACTTTCATACAACTTCAAAAAATCGCCAACCACTTTGTATTTCAAATGAGAGGAGAAAAAAAAGAGGAGGAAAAGAGAAAAAGAAAGGTAGAGAAAAGAAGGGAACATCCTTCTTCATCTTCAATAGAAAAAGAAAATGACCAGAAATGACCTTCGGAAGTGGAGGAAATCGAGTGAAAAGGGGAGGAAGGGAGGGAATAAGTGGTCAAGGAGGTGACCGTTAGGTTGCTTTGGGGGGTACTTCTTGTTTCATAGCCAATTGCTAATTGGTCGAAGGCATTTGAATATTATGGAAATTTTTTTTTAAAATTTCTGTTCCAAATTCATTGGAAAAAATAGGGTTTGAGTTTTTTGTTTAGTAAATCTGTTTGAATTGAACAAAAAAATTTTCAAACTCCAAAAAAGCCTAGAAATTCGTGTTTTGAATTCAAAAATTGAAAAAAATTTTTTTTTTCAAAATTTCAAAAAAAAAATCGGTGTTTCCAAAAAAACACAAAGTGAAATTTTTAGTGCTTTCAATGATTACAAGAGTGAGAAAAGATCTTTCAACTGTTCAAAAAATCTAAAACAATCAGAAAACACGGATTTCAATTTTTCCAAACGATTTTTTTGTATTCACTTCAAAATTTAAAAAAAAAGCAAAAAAATCGCTGTTTCAAAAAAATCCAACAAAGCTTATGGTTTGATATTTCAGTAATTTCATGACTGTGATACGATAGAAAAAAAATCCCATACTCCCAAAAATCCCAAAAAAATGTGTTTTTGAATTCAAAAATTGGAAAAAAATTTAAAAAATTTTTTTTCAAAAATTCAGAAAAAATCCTGTTTCAAAAAATCCAAAATAGTAAATGGTGAAATTTCATCAGTAATAACGCTGCGTGTTTCTAGGATAAATTGGGATATTACATTAGGCTCTTTCTATCATGAAAAAATTTAAAAATTACAGTTTCAAAAAATCTGAAAAATTTGGAGCTATAGAAATTTACGATTCTTGTTGCGGGAAAGGTTGTGTTTTTCTTTTTAAATTCCTCAAACTTTAAAAAAACGTGTTTTTTCTCTAGAAAATAGAAAAAAGCTGAAATTTTGATAAGACCCAATTTCTAAAAAATTACTGTTCCAGAAAAAAAAATTTTCAACTGAAAAGTAAACGCAGCAATTCATTCGACTTTTTTCAGTCCATCTATTCTAAAAAAATTATCAAACTAACAACAATAAAGATTGTTTTCCAAGTCGAAAAAAATCAGAAAACCCACAAAAATTTCTCAGAAAAAAATCGAAAAATTCACTGTTTCAAAAAATCCATTTTTGTTTAAATAAAATTTCCTATTTCAATGCACAACTGGTTTCACAAGGATAAAAACATGAAAAATTAATAATGCCTAGATTGAAATTTTGAACAAAAAATTAACTCAATTTTTGATTTAAAAACTGAAAATTGATTTTAAAAAATTCAACATTTCAATTTTCCATGCACTCTCACTACCACAAAAAGCCAGTCCAAAAATAGTGATGAAACATTCGTCACTTTTCCCCAATTTCTCCATGTTTACAGACCAAGTTATAGAGAGATAAGAAGAGAAGAAGAGACGTAGAGAGTGAAAGAGACAACGGGATGAGTCATCGGAGGGGTGGCCGGATGGATGATTCAGAGGGGAAAAAGGAGAAGAAGAGGAGTCATTTGGTAAATAGAAATAGTTGGGAAGGAGAATTGGAGATTGGAAAAATTTAGAAAATTGAAAAATCGATATTTTATATAGTTCGAAGTTAAAATACCCAGATCAATGTTTTTAAAAAAAAATTTCAGGTTATTTTGAATTTTTTGAAACAGGTTTTGTAATTTTAATTTTGAGTGAAAAACTTTTGTCATTAAAAATTCAAAAACTGTTTTTTAACAAAGAAATTTTTGAAACAGTGAAAATAATTTTTTTTCAATTGAAAGATGAACTTTAGAGGTATACAAAAATAGCTTGAAAATCCGGAATAATTCAGAATTCTTAAAAATTTTAATTGTTTGATTTTCCTGATGTCGACTGATTACCAGAATTACGATTTCAGTGACCAAAGAAAATTTTTAGAAACAGTGAAAATGTTTTTTTTTATTTTTTGAAAATTTCTGGAAACTTCAAGGTGAAATCTACCGTACTACAAAAACAGCTAAAAAAAATCAGAAAAGTGTCAGAAATTTTTAAAATTTAAAAAAATGAAGCTGAATCAATTACTGTAATTTCCATTTCAGTGATCAAAAAAAATTTTAGAAACAGTGAAATTTTTTTTTCTTTCGCCAAAAATTTCTGGAAATTTCTAGGTTGAATTTACCGTATTAAAAAAATTATTTGAAAAATCAGAAATGTTTTGAAATTTCTAATCCAAAAACCTCTCAGATTACCAGACATTCAAATCCAGTAATTCGAGAGAATTTTTGGAAACAGAGAATTTTTTTTTAATTTTTTGAAAATTTCTAGAAATTTTTAGGTGAAATCTACAGTACTTCAAAAATAACTAAAAATCTAAAATTTTTCAGAGTTTTTCAAAATTCAACTTTTTGATTGAATAAAATAAAATTCACGACAAAAACATCACCAATTACTGGATTACAAATTACAGGGAGCAAATAAATTTTTGAGAACAGTAAAAAAATTTCTAAATTGTCTACAAAATTTCAGAAAGTGATTTTGCTCTTTACTTTTTGCTTTACTGTACGACAAAAAAATTAGAAAATTAGAAAAAAATTGAAAGCAAAATCCTCAATTTTTTCTATCAACACCCCGTCGTTAATTGAAAATTTACGGTTTCTCAAAAAATTGAATTTTTTTTGAAACTGTGAAAAATTGATTCACCGAGGCGAGCAAAGTTAAAAAAATTTTTAAAAATCAAAAACAAGAATTTTCCTGCCATTTTCTTCCATTTCTACTCTATTTTATTTTTCCTTATCATTTTCTGCCCAGAAAACTCCAAAAATTGTGCTCAAATGCACATGTGTGTGTAACACACTGTCTGACATATCAAAAAGTGACGAAATACAAGAAAAACGCATCAAAAACCTAGAGAAAATGACTGTGAAGTAGAGAAAGAGAGAGTGGGAAGATCGAGGAGAGACGAGAGAAAAAGAGGAAAATTGGGAGTGGAGTATGGATTTTTTTGGAAGGTTTTGGAGGGATTCTAGGGGGAATGGAGGTGTGAAATGAAGAATTTTGTTGAGGTTTTTAAATTTAGAAAATGTAGAAAAAAAATCTGTTGAAAAATTGAAATCTTCGAAAAAAAAAAATTTTTTTTTGAATTTTTTGAAAATTTTCAAAATCTTCCAAAATTTGTTCTAACATTTTTTATAGAAGCATGTTTGATTCAATGTTCCAATTGCAAAGCACAAAAAAATTAGCATTGATTCAAAAAATAAAGCAGAAACTGTAAAAAATTGGGATTTTTTTTCAATTTTCAGAAAATTTTTTCATTTTTTTTATTTTTAAAAAATTACTGTTTTTTCTGATTTTTTTCAAACAACATAGCTTGATGAAATTATTGATCAAGTCGTTTGAAAAGATTTTCAAAAATTTTTGAAAGCGTTTAAAAAAATTGAAATTTTTTTTTCAATTTTGAAAATTTCGAAAAAAAAATTTACAGTTTCTTTTATTTTTTAAAAATTGCATTGGTCTTAAAAAATCAATAATAAGAACACAAAAATTTAAAAAAATTCAGACACCGTTTAAAAAATCAAAATTAAAAAAATCCTAAATTTCAAAAATTGCAAAAAAATTGGAAATTTGAAATTCAGAAAGACGGTTTTTTTTAGAATTCATAAAATTTGTTATACCTCAGCTCTCCCTATTAGTAAAAAAACCCGATAATAAATTAGGAAAAAATTAGAAACAGCAAAAAAAAATTCAATTTTTTTTTCAATTTTTTCAAATTTTTTTCAAATCAAAATTCAAAAAAAATCTTCTTCTCCAGCAATTAAAAAAACGTATTTTTCCCACATTTCCCATTCCCCCAACAAACTGATCAACAAAATACAAAGAAATCGGCGAAAAATCAGCAGTGCTCTGCGATAGAAAGTGGCCGGTCTCTCCGGTCTGTGTGACATGTCTTCTTCCGTTTTTATTGACATAACGGACGGCAAAAAAACGCGGCCGAGAGAGGTGGAAAAGAGGGTAAATAAATGGAGAGGAAGCAGAGAAAAATGGGGGGAAGAGTGGACAGGTGGATGGACCTTTGAAGAGGGGACCCGAGGGGGGATTAGGTACTTACTTGTGTGTTTAGATCGTATTTTTGGTAGAAGTGGTCGCTTTTTTATTTTTCATATTTTTCATATTTTTCTTGTGGTTTTTTGAGCTTGTTTTGATTTTTTGTTAGTGAATAAACTTTCAGCAGACAATAAATTGGTTTTCTAAAATTTTTTGCAAAATTTCAAAAATTATTGAAACCGAAAATTTCCACAAAAAACCCCAATTTCCAAGTGTCATTTTTTTCTTGTTTTTTGTTCTGGTTTCTCTGTTTTTTGGATTTCTTAAATTAAATTCTGGTATAATTAGGCACTTACCTGTGTGTTTAGATCTTATTTGTGGTAGAAGGGAGTGATTTTTTATTTGCTTATTTTTCTTGTACTTTTTTGGATTTTTTTGAGCTTGTTCCGATTTTTTGGGCTTCACTTGGATCTCTAAAAATTAGAAAAAATGAGTGGTTAATTTTACGGTAGGTTTTTTTATGATTAAAAAAATTTATCGGCTGCCAATTATGAATTTTTAAATCAATTATACCAAATCTCTCCAATCGGTTTTCTGAAGTTTTAAAAAAAAATTAAAATTTATTGGAACCGAAAATTTTTGCAAAAAATCCAAACTTTCAAGTGTCATTTTTTCTGGTTTACTATAGTTTTTTTTCTGTGTTTTTGCTCAAATTTTTCCAATTTTGAAAATCAATGAACCCGTAAAAATTAGACAGTAATTATCACCCTTTTTTAAAAAATTAGCTAAACAATTTTTTATTTTTCCGAAAATTTTCCCGGGACTTCAAACAGTAAATTTTTAGCTTTTTTGGAATTTTTCAAAGATTTTTTAGAGTCATACATCGCAAAAGCAGTACCTTCCCTTATTTTTTAAAAACTTAAAAAACCCACTGAAACCGAAAATTTCAAAAAATTAAATTGAACTGCCTTTTTTTTCATTTTTAATTGAATTTCTGCTCGTTTTTGAATTTTTTAATATCAAAAAAACCAGTTTATTCATTTCAAATTTAAAATCCGAACCCAAACCAAGGATTATCATAGAAAATGTCTTTACAAAATTAGAAAAAAAATTAAAACCAAATCCCAAATTTTTCTAGACGACATAAAACACGTTTAGATATTTTGCATTTGAGCTTAGATATTTTGCAGTTTGAGCTTAGATATTTTGCAGGTGTGTAGTATGAGTCTTTGGTAACTCCTATGCACAATTTTGGGTCATGAGACCCCCTTATCATGATACCGTGGGGTCCCAAAGTGACCCTATTTCGAAAAAAAAAATTTCACGGAAAAATTCCAAAAAAATCAGAGAATGTTTGTGGGTGCAAAAGTAGGTTTTTCACCAAGTTTCCCATTTTGAAAAATTTTATTAGTGAAGTTATGGTCGAAAATGTGTCATTTTTCTCAAAATTTGCTGTTTTCTGACAAACACTGTCATTTTTCGAATCTTAGCGGGAATTTCTCGCACTTTCTTTTGAATGTGGGTTGTTACCCATTTACTCAACTATTACTGACAGAAATTTGAAGCCGAAAAGCGTCTGGTAACACGGTCCCGCGCGCAATTTTGTGATTTTTATTTTTTGGTAACCAACTTCAAAATTCTGTGGAAATTCGAAAATTGCATGTTTTAGATTGATCTTTTTTGTAAAACATAAAGGAAACATTTGTCTATTTGCTCCATTTTAGTTTGAAAAATTTCAAAACAAATTAATTTTTTCAGAATTTTTTGAAAAATTTGACGTTTTGAGATGCTATTTTCTCGTATTCTGAAGTTCAATGACCAGATGGAAGATAGGTGTCAACTGATAAATTGTAGCCCAGACACTAATTAATAAGGCTGTGAAAAATGAGCCTGCCTGAACGCCTACTATTGGAGATTTTTTGAATTATCGTTTTTTCGCTATTTTCAGATGTCACAACAGGGGGGACCCCATGAAAAAAGTGAATTTTCGATTTTTTTAAAAACGGCTGATTTAGTTTGGGATTGTTTAAGCGGGTCAAAAAACGTATAAAAACAATAATCACACCAGCCAGCAAAGCTTCAAAAAACATTTCGAGTCACTTTTCATAGTTCTGTTATGTAATTATCACTCAAACTATTTTCAGGTTCTAGTGAAGTTTTCTAGAGACTTGAATTTGTTACAGTATTGTTAATTAGTGTCTGGGCTACAATTTATCAGTTGACACCTATTTCCCATCTGGTCATTGAACTTCAGAATACGAGAAAATAGCATCTCAAAACGTCAAATTTTTCAAAAAATTCTGAAAAAATTAATTTGTTTTGAAATTTTTCAAACTACAATGGAGCAAATAGACAAATGTTTCCTTTATGTTTTACAAAAAAGATCAATCTAAAACATGCAATTTTCGAATTTCCACAGAATTTTGAAGTTGGATACCAAAAAATAAAAATCACAAAATTGCGCGCGGGACCATGTTACCAGACGCTTTTCGGCTTCAAATTTCTGTCAGTAATAGTTGAGTAAATGGGTAACAACCCACATTCAAAAGAAAGTGCGAGAAATTCCCGCTAAGATTCGAAAAATGACAGTGTTTGTCAGAAAACAGCAAATTTTGAGAAAAATGACACATTTTCGACCATAACTTCACTAATAAAATTTTTCAAAATGGGAAACTTGGTGAAAAACCTACTTTTGCACCCACAAACATTCTCTGATTTTTTTGGAATTTTTCCGTGAAATTTTTTTTTTCGAAATAGGGTCACTTTGGGGCCCCACGGTATCATGATAAGGGGGTCTCATGACCCAAAATTGTGCATAGGAGTTACCAAAGACTCATACTACACACCTGCAAAATATCTAAGCTCTAGCTGCATTTTGAACCCCTAAGGCACGCACCACTATGACCATGCTCCACCCTTACAGAGAAGGGGTTATAAGATACATACTGTCAACCAATGCTTCAAAAAAAAAATTTCGAATTTTTTAAATTTTTTGAAACATTGGAAAAAATATAGTATAAGTTGATTATCATTGTTTTTGTTTTTCTAAACCAATTTCAAGCTAAATGCACCCATTTTCTTATCAATTTCATTTAAAATTAGCAGTTTTACTGAAGATTCGCCGACCCATTCCCATTCTCCCCAGAATGCGAAAACATGAAGTGTTGCTCCAGATGAACAGCTTGGACGAATTCCGCCAGGCACGTGTTACAGCGGAAACGGGTTCGATGGACTTGTCCAACATGGACTGTAAGGTCATGAACACGTGGGAATGAGCAGGGACAGATGACACATCCAAATGGGAGAAGAGAAGAGGAGGGACCACCCGCGGGGGAGGAGGAGGGAGAGGTGCCTGGAAGTTGGAGGGTTGGATCTTGATGGGTTTTGGGGGTAGAAATATGGTAAGTATAGCGTTGGATAGCTTATTTTAAGGGCTACAACTTTGTAGTTGACTATTTTTAATAACTATGCTAAATTTTAAGCTACAGCAGGTTAAACAAACAAGACTATAGAAAGCTGACAGCTGGGCGTGGAAAAGTTGCGTCACAGCTATCTAATACAGTTTTGGAGGTACAATTAAGGTCATTATAGCGTTGGATAGGTTATTCTAAGGGCTACAACTTTGTAGTTTACAACTTTTCGATAATACTTTTCAATTTTGAGGTACAGTCAGTTTAAAAAACAAGACTATAGAAAGCTGACAGCTGGGCGCGGAAAAGTTGCTGCGTCGCGGCTATCTAAATCAGTTTTAAAGTGAAATTTTAGGTGAATATAGCGTTGGATAGGTTATTTTGAGGGCTACAACTTTGAAGTTGATGGTTTTTTGATAACTATGGTAAATTTTGAGATACAGCAGGTTGAAAAAACAAGACTATAGAAAGCTGACAGCTGGGTGCAGAAAAGTTGCGCTGCGGCTAGCTAAGCTAGTTTTTAGGCAAAAATTAAGATAAATATAGCGTTAGATAGACCATTTTTTGCTTTACAATTTTGTAGTTGACTACTTTTTGTAAACTGTGTTCAATTTTGAGATACAGTCAATTTTGAAAAACTAGGCCACAAAAAGCTGACACTTGAGTGCGGTGCGGTTGCGTTGTTGCTATTTTGGCTAGTTTTGCAGTTAAAAACAAGATAAAAATAGCATTAGATAGCTTAATTTAAGAGCTACAACTTTGTAGTTGACAGTTTTTTGCTAGCTCTGTCCAATTTTAAGATTCAACCGGTTTCAAAAAACTAGGTCACAGAAAGCTAACACTTGGGTGCAATGCGGTTGCGTTGCGGCTATCTAAGCTAGTTTTATAGATAAAAACATGGAAATTATATTATTAAATAGCTCATTTTAAGCACTACAATTTTGTAGTTGACCACTTTTTACTATTTCTGCTGGCTTTTGAGATAAAAATTATTTTCCAAAAGCCACTTTTCTAAAATTCGTCATTTTGGCGCTTGACTCACCATTCAACTCCTCCAACAAACTGCTCTGTGGACTTGGTTCTCTAGAGTTTTTTACAGACTCTAAAACGGTTTCAGAAGTGCCAGCTTCTCCAGTTCCATTGAGTTCTTTGAGTTCTTTGAGCTCCTTGAGCTCTTGCTGACGACGGACTTGGTTGTCGACTAAAAAAAAAATTTTTTTTTTTTTGGTTTTTTTTAAAATTCTTACTATTGATAAGGAAGTTCTGAAGGGTTACAGAGCCTGTAAACGGCTTGATATCCTCTGATTCTTCATCTTCTTTGAGAAGAAAGTTGTCTGCTTGGTGTTGGAGTTGGTGGCCATTAGTAGTGGGGATTGGGGACGCAACACGAGGACGCTTTTCCAGGACTCGGGAGACTGAAAAATGAATTTATTTTAAATTTGAAAAATGATAGCTGAGTTGTATTAGTATTCCCAGATTTTCAAGGAATTTTTGAAATTTTTCGAAACCCAAAAAATTTTTTTTTCGGTTTCATGAATTTTTCTAATTATTGAAGTTTAATTTTTTTTTGATCGTATTTGGTTGGTTTTTACAATTAACAGAAACAAAAACAACAAATGAATTTGAAAAAAAACTGTAAATTTCCCAAAAAAAAATTGAACAAAATTGATGGTAAAAAATTATTTCTTTCGGTTTCACTGGTTACTGATATTTTTGATGAGAGACACTTTTTCAATAATGTCTTTTTATTACAACCAGAAAAAAATATAAATTTGAAGCTAATTTTTATAAGTGGTTTTCGATTTTTGGATAGGTTTATTGGGCAAGAAAAAAAAAATTTAAAAATGGAATTTCAGCGAAATTTTTTTTCATGTTTCACTAGTTAAGAATAAATTTGGTCGACTAAAACTTATCAATTCGCCGACAAAATTATCAAGGAAAAAAACTGTTCAAATTCTAATAGAACTCTGAATTGGATTACTGTAGATTCAAAAAAAAATCTGGGACCTTTTCAAAAAATTGAAATTTTTCCCCGTTTCACAGTGACCCCAAATTTTTGAAAAATTACTTGGTTTCAATAGGTAAACACAACGGTTTTTTGTTAAAAAACAATTTATATTTTTTATGGCTTTGGGTTACTGTCGCTGTGAAAATCAGGGTCCAAAAATAGCAAAAAATTAGGAGAAAAATGTTTTCTTTTTTGATTTTTTGGGTTTAAAAAAACAAAAAGTACTGTTGAAAATCCTAGTTTGGAAATTTAGAAAAAAAGTGAAATAGAAAATTTTTGAAAAAATTCAAATGAGAATTTTTTTCCGTTTCACAGGAACCCCAAATTTTAGAAAACTGATTGTTTTCAATAATTCTTCAAAAAGGACAATTTTTGAAAACAAATGTTGATTTTCCATTTTTTTTTTGACGTGGTATTGGGTTACTGTAGCTATGGAAATCAGAAAATTCTGAAAATTGAAAAAATTGGAAACAAAAAATTCTGCGCTGCATTTTTTTTGGGCCTTTGGGAGAAAAAAAACACTGCTAGGAAACCTTTTCCAAAAATTCAAAAAAAAAATTGAAACATAAAAATTTTTTTTTTAATTTTTGAAAATTTTTTTTAAATTTTTGTAGGATCTTGCTTACTGTGCTCTTATTAACCGAAAAAATAGAAAAACAATAATTTCAAAATTTTCGAATTTTTTGATCCAACGGAACAGAAGATACTGCTGAAAACCATTTTCAAAATTTTAGAAAAAAAATTTGAAACATGAAAAAAAATTTTTTTTTTAATTTTTAAAATTTTTCAATTTTTCTAGAAACCCTCTTACTAACCACAACTATTTGCCAACTCCATTTGACTGACAAAATTGGCCAAAATCTGATTGCTAGACACCATTTCCGCCTCCTCATGATTCTCCTCTTCTTCCTCATTATTGTTGCCCAATTTCAAAAAATTTTTGTTTTCCTCCGAATTTCTAATTTCCGTCGGAATTTTTGTGTTAAAAAGCACATCCGGATGTTTACAGCGTAAATGCCTTATAAAACCACTCGATCCGTTGTCGATTTTGTAAATTTTTTCGCAAAATCGACATTTTATGAGATTTTTCGAGTCAGTTGGTAGAGAGTATAGGTTGATGTGGGACATTCTAAAACGGGAAAGGTACATTTAAAATGAATAAAATAGACGTAAAAGAGAGTCCAGGAGGGGTCTAGTAGTCAATGGAAACCAGAAATGGCAGGGTAAAAGGAGAAATTGGATCAGTGGAGTGGAGGATTGAGCAGCGAGGTGAAAGAAGGAAACGAGGGCAGGTGATAATTTGGGGAATTAGAAGAGAAGAAGGGGAAATGTTTTGGAAGGGAATGGAATTTACTGGGTTATGCACAAGGAATAATTGATTTTTGGATTTTGAAAAAAAAATTTTTTTTTCGGTTTCAAAATTTTCAGAAATTTTTTTTGAGTTTTTTGAATTTTGATAAGTAGCTCATCAGCAAAGTAAGAATAAAATCTAGATGATTTTCTAAAAATTTAAAGATAAGCTAAAAATTTAGAAATCAGTTTCAAATTTTTTGGAAATTTTTTTGGATTTTCAATAATTTGATTAGTCTTACAGAAGTAATGCAAAAATCAATTAGTTAAAAAAAATTTTGAAAATTTTTGAAAGGTCAGACAATTAAAAATAAATTAAAAATAAAGGAAACATTTAGAAATCAGTTTCAAAATTTTTAGAATTTTTTTTGGAATTTTGAAAAATTGATAAGAAGCTCCAAGCAAGAAAAAAATTTCGTAATTTCAAAAATTGTTTACTTTGAATTTTTGAGTAATTATTATAGATGATTTTCTAAAAAAAATTAAAAATAAAGGAAAAATTTAATCGGTTTCAAATTTTTTAGAATTTTTTTTGGAGTTTTGAAAAATTGATAAGAGAGGAAAACTGAGGAAAACCGATAAACTGAAATTTTTTAGTAACCAGATGATTTTCTAAAAAAATTAAAAAATACAGGAAAAATTTAGAAATCAGTTTCAAAAGTTTTCAAAATTTTTGTTGAATTAGGAAAATTTGATTCCTCGCTTGAAAGTTTAGGCAAATTCATAATTCAATTTTTTGAGTAGCTTGATGATTTTCAAAAAATAAAAAGTCAAGAAAAAATTTAGAAATAGGTTTCAAAATTTATAGAATTTTTTGTGAACTAGGGAGAAATTGATTGACTGTTTGAAAAATGCAGCTATTCTCAAAATTCAATTTTTGTAACTTGATGATATTCAAAAAATCTGGGAAAAAATTAGAGTCTCCCTGTTTCAGAATTTTTAGATTTTTTTCTATTTTTCACAGCTCTGATCAGGTTTTCATCAGACTTGCCTGGAAATTATTATTTTTATTCAAAAATCAGTTTCAAAACTTTTTCTTATTTTTCAAATTTTGGATGATGGTGTTGGACGCGAATATTTGTCAAGAGATTGTACAATTTACGAGCAGTAAATTC
Organism: Caenorhabditis panamensis; assembly: GCA_900883565.2. Classification (NCBI taxonomy): domain Eukaryota; kingdom Metazoa; phylum Nematoda; class Chromadorea; order Rhabditida; family Rhabditidae; genus Caenorhabditis; species Caenorhabditis panamensis. The sequence continues at coordinate 69,107 of LR538082.1, read as the reverse complement.
CATCAAACTTTATGTATTGCTAAAGTATGCTTGTTTTACACGAAGTCTATGGTCAAGTGATCTATGAGTCACTGTTTCAGAAAATGCAGAAATTCAGGAGTTGCTAATGAAAATCAGTTTCAGTCAAATAGGGAGGTGCAGAAATATCAGTTCAAATGTATGGGGATCTTAACAACATCAAAAGTTATTGATTTGAATTTGTATTACTCATTTTTTGAAAAAGAAAAAAAAATTAGCGAAAGAGCGCCATTGCTTTTCGAAAATTTTTGGTGAGTCACCGTTTTATGACTTTTAAAAAATGGGTCTCGCAGCGAAAATGGATACTGTAACCCTTTTTCAAAAGTTACTGTTTCCAGAGTTTTAGATTGAAAATTGTGAAATAATTTTTTCAATTGGTGTGTGCTGTTGACTCTAAATTTTTCTTTGAATTTTTTGAAAAATAAAAGTTTCAATTTTCTAACTTATCCTAATCATCCACTTTTTTCTCAATGAGTCAGATTCTTTGTCTTTAAAAAATATTGAAAACTCCAAAATCCGCTCGAAAAACGGAATTTTTAAATAATTTTTTTTTAATTTGAAAATCACTGTTTCAATTTTTCTAAATCTTCCTAATAAATTAATTTTATTCAATAGGTCATCGAAATTGTAGAAAATTCTCCGAAAAATTCTAAAACCCTCAAAATCATCCGAAAAACCGCTTCGAATTTTCAAAATTTAAAAAAAAAATCACTGTTTCAAGTTTTCTAAATCTTTCTAATGAGCTTATTTTTTCACTGAAGTCTTGATTATGCCTGGAATGTTCTAAAAAATTCTGAAACCCTCAAATTTGCTGAAAAAGCGCAAATTTTCCCTAATTTATTTTGAAGTTCACAAAATTTGAAAAATCACTGTTTCATTTTTTTCTAGTACTTTCTAATAAGCTAATTTTTTTCACTGAAGCTTTGATTTTGTATGCAATTTTCTAAAAAATTCCAAAACCCTCAAAACCATCCGAAAAACCGCTCCGAATTTTCGAAGTTTAAAAAAAATCACTGTTTCAATTTTTCTAGTACTTCCTAATAAGCTAATTTTTTTCACTGGTCCCTTTATTTTTTCAAAAACCCTCAAACCATCCAAAAAATCGCGAAATCAATAGGTGAAAAAACGGAAAAACGGAGCGAATGGTTTATGTGGATGGTTGGATGGGGATGGATCCCCCCTTCGAATGCATTGTTTGCTGATAAAAGAGAACAGATAGATATGGTAATGATGGGAATTTGCCAAAAAATGTATGAAAAGGAGATGGGGATTGTGTGCAAGTGTATACAAAGAGGATCGTGGGATAGAAGAAAAGGAGAAGAAGATGATGCGGTTTTGAATGAATGGATGGATTCAATGGGATAGAATGATAAGAAAAGAAGGTACTGTAGATATGTGTGAAATGCTTCATAAATGTACATGGAATTGATTTTTTTAAAAATTTTGGATTTTTTTTTGGATTTTTTGAAATGGTATTATAATTTTTTCAAGATTTTGAAAATTTGACTATCACTAATAAAATTGCAGTGATTAGTGAAAAAATAAGTACTGTATAAAACAAAGCAAATGCAGAACGGATTGATCTTTGAAAAATTTTGGATTTTTTTGATGGATTTTTGAAACAGTGAAGCATTTTTATTTTATTTTTATTTTTTCGGAATTTTTGGATTCGACGCATTTCACAGTTTTGTCAAAATTTCAGAAACTACTAGAGATTGTGGATAAGCCATTGACTTTTAAATAAATCGTGAATACTTACTAAAATTTTGCAACAGGTTTTCAATTTTTTTTTGAATTTTGAGTCATTGTGAGGGATATTGTAGAGCATTAGAGATTGATTTTCCAACATTTTTTGTATTTTTCATGGATTTTTTTCGAAACTGGTGGTTTTTTCCAGATAAAAAGCGAAATAATTGATCTTTTAGAAAATTTTGGATTTTTTATGGATTTTTGAAACAGAGAAGCGTTTTTATTTTTTTTTCAAAAAATTTTTTTTTGATTTTTTTTTGGGTTTTTTTTTGGTTTTTTTTTCGAAGTTAAAATGTTTTGTTTTTCAATTTTTATAAATTTGGAATGCTCTAGGTCCGTGAATTGAAGTCGAAAAAAAAACAATGATAATTTTTAAATTTTTGAAAATTTTTAAAATTAAAAACAAATTTTTTTTTTTGGAATTGTGGGTATCAGAGAAATTTTCAAAGATAGATAAGAATAAAAAATTTAGATTTTTTAGTGAATCCGATTAGAAACTGATTTTTACACAAAATCTAGAATTTTTGGAAAATTTTTGAAACAGATACACAGGTTCAGTAATTTTCAATAATTTATATTTTTGGGCTCCTTTTTTTTGCACGAAATTTCTAAAAATTTGTAGGTACTGTAAAGACTGAAAGTTGAAGACAAATTAATTCACAAATTGATTGTGAAAAGTTTAAAAAAATTTGAAACAGTTTTTTGAATTTTTTTCTGAACTTTGTGTAGGGATACTGTAGGTAAAAAATTAGAATTAGGTATTAGTGGATTTTTTTTTCAATTTTAAAAATTTGTGAATGGTTTTGAAAAACGTGACTAGTGTAACACTAACAATTCTAAAAAATTAGGAAAAATTGAAACAGGAATTTACAAAAAATTTTAAATTTTTTCAATTTTTTAGGTCCCTAACCCCTCATTTTTCAATTTCTAGTGATGATAAAATTTAGAAAAATTAGTGATAAAATTAAAAGATAGGAAGAAACTGATCAAATCAACTAGGAACAATACATTGTTACACTACACTGGAAACAAAATAAAAATAAGAAAACTTTCGTTTTTCCACTGATAAAAAGTGAAAAAAGATAAGGGGGACTTGTCATTTTGGATCATCATCTTCTTTTTTTTTCGTGGTTTTTTGGATTGATGGATAGGCGGAAAGGGTTGGGAATGGAAGGGAGAATGGCTGTGGATCATTGGCAGAAAGGGAAAGTGATAGGTTAGAAGATGAAGAATAGAGAAGTGATAAGGGGAGAAAATTTGAATTTCTGTTTCAAATTCTTAAAAATTTGCTATGCAATTTTTTTGAGCATTATTAGCTCTCACTACAGCAAAAAATTACACAAAAAAATGATAGCTAGATTTCTGTGTTCCAGAAAAATAAAATAATTACAGTAATCCCGAAAAATTGAAAAATCAAAAAAAAAATTGAATTTCTGTTCCAAATTTTTTTGAAAATTTCATTAAATTTTTTTTGAGCAGTTTGGTTTGTTTTAAAATAGGTAAACATTACGGGAAAATTTTTTATTGTTAGGTGTATCAATATAGTTTAGGAAAAAACGGTGACTACGGTAATCCCAAAAATAAAAATTTGAAAAAAATTGAATTTTGTGTTTCAAATTTTTTTATTTTTTTGGAAATTTTTTTCGAGCAGTTATTTTGATTTGTGCGCAGGTAAAAAAAACAGTAAAATTTCTAAACAAATTACTGTAGTTAAAAAAGAATTACAGTGACTACAGTAATCCCGCAAATTTAGAAAATTTGAATTTCTGTTTCAAATTTTTTATTTTTTTGAAAATTTTTTTTGAGCAATTTTTCCGACGATGGTGTACTTTAAAATTACAGAAAAAAATAATTGGCAGACAACTGCTTCAGAAAAAAACATGGGGCTACAGTAATTTCAAAAAATTGAAAAAAAAATTGAATTTCTGTTTCAAAATTTTTTGAAAATTTTTATGAAATTTTTTTTTGAGCGCTTTGGTTGTTTTTGACGTATGAAAAAATTACAGTGAAATTTACTAACGGATTACTGTAGATTTTTAAAAATATTTCAAAATTTTTTGAAAATTTTTATGAAATTTTTTTCAAGCGGTAAGTCCATTTTGCTCAGGTTCAAAATTGTGAGGTGTATCAGCGTAGTTTAAAAAAAAAATTACGGTAGCTACAGTAATCCGAAAAATTAAAAAAAAAATAAATTTCAGTTTCAAAAAATCTAGGAATTTTTGGAAATTGCTAGGACATCAATGCGTTGATCAATAATTTTCATCAGTCTTTTTTCAATTTGGAAAATCTGAAAAAACGGATTACTGTAGCTCAGAAAATTGAGTACGGTAGTTACAGTAATCCGGAAAGTTGGAAAATATCAGTTTAAAAAATCCAAAAAATTTGAAAAATGATTGGAAATCAATGTTTGAGAAATCGTGTTGGGAAACTTTGCAAGATAGAAACAAATTGTTGGCGGATTACTGTAGTTCCAAAAAATAGTAGTTACAGTACTCAAGAATTACTTTTTTAAAATTGTAAATTAGGCGAAAGTAAACTGATTCTATAATTGTCAAGTTCCAATTTGAAATAAAATTTAAAAAATAATGAAACAGAATTTAAAAAAAAATTCTGTTTTATCTGATTTTTCTTTGGTTTAGTAATTGACAATTTTCAATGGAACGTCCTTTCGTTCTCAATTTTAAAAATCATTACAGTCAAAATTAAAAAAATTACATAGTTTTGAAAAAATTAATGTTACAAAAATTTAAAAAATTGCACTTTCAAAAAAAATTGTTTTCACTGTTTCAAAAATTTCAAAAAGTTAGCACTATTTGGAGGAGCTAATAACAAGCCCTCTAGCCTTACAATTAGTTTTACAAAGCCCCAGAAAAATCCGTACAGCTCATTCAAAACCCAAAATTGGATGGAAATTCTCCGAAAAAAGGAGCCCAAGAGCCTAATGAGCCCGGCAGGGCTCATAAAGCTCATTCTCATTTCTTTTCTCACTTTTCAAAAGGATTTTAGTTAGTTTGATGGTTCTACAATGCTCGGAAAAGAGCAAAAAAAATTCTAAAATTGCAAAAAAAAATTGAAAAAAAAATTTTTTTTTTCAAAAATTTTTTCCTTAAAAATTTCAGAAAAATCCAAATTTCTATAGAAGATATTTTATAACACGAACTAACTAAAAAGAAGAGCCAAGGGAATTCGAAGAAGAAGAAAGGATCGGATTACTGCCACTTTGACGGACGGGAAGAAGGGGTCCAATGAGAAGAGGAAAGGAGAGATAGGATCACGAAGGATCCTCTGGGGACATTTTTGAAGGGAAGAGGAGGTTGGAGGAGGGATTGATGGAATAGAGGAGGGAGGGGAAGGTTGTGTTTCAGAAATCAGTGAATTTTAGGAGATTTGGATTTTTTTTTTTGGTGATTTCTTTTTTTCTGATTCAAAAACCAAAAAAAAACAAAACTTTTCTGCTTCAAGAAAAATTCGAATTTTGAAACTGTATAAATTTTACATTAGGTCCGGTAGATAGCGTTCAAAAAAATACAGTAACTTTTACGAAAATCCAAAAATTTTAGAAAAAATGCATTTTGAAAAAGCCAGAAAATTAAACTGATTGTTCTCCGTCATCGTAACAGATTGTCAAAAAATGCCTGTTTTATGACAAATTCAAATCTTGAAACTGTAAACAGCTACATTACGCGACGAATTTATTGAGCCCACAACAAAAAAACTACAGTAACCCTACAGTAACAAAAATCCTTTTCTAGAAAAGCTCAACAAAATGCAAAAACCACAGTGCAATTATAGATATAATTTTCTATTTCAAGGAATCGTAATCTAGAAACTGTAACTCCTTATACTAATTCTGTTGGATTTCTTCGTAGAACTTGATAAATTCACAAAAAATCTACAGTCCCTCAAAATATCAGAACTTTTTCTAATTCACGGAAAAAATGGAATCAAAAAAACTAAATTTCGCAAAAAATTTGTCGACGAGCAAAAATTTTCATGATTTCAAAAATTTTGAAAATTTTGAAACTGTGAAATTTGCACACTAAAGGTCTAATCAACAACTAAAACCCCTCAAAAACAAAAGCTGAATTTTTCATAAAATTCACCGTTTCAAATGAAATCCAATTCGAACCCGTAACGATTTCACAGTAATATCGGAGTTGCAAGCCTAGGCTTTATCGGAAAACTACAGTAACCAATTTTGAAAATTCCAGGTGATCGGAAAAAATTGATCAAGTGAGAAAACTTAAGTCTCTACGATTGAAAAAATAATTTCTGTTTCAAGAAAAATTCAAATGTTGAAACTGAAACAATTTTCATTCATATTGAGAAAATGACACACGAAAAAAATGAAAAAAAAAAACTACAGTACCCTTCACTAAAAAGCCGTGAAAAGTCTATTGAAAAATCAAAAAAATTTGAAGAAATTCTCGAATCATTAAATAAAAATTGTCCCGTTTCAAAAAATCCAAATTTTGAAACTGTGGCAATTTTCATACAATAGAACGAACGTCGAATCACGGAACAATCTGACAAATCTACAGTATCCCTGACTACAAAAAGTCTTGAAAAAACACAGGAAATCCGTTCAGAAAAAAACCAGAAATTCAACTGATGAAAACCACAGATTGAAAAAACCATCTCTGTTTCAAGGAAAATTGTAATTGTAAAATTTAAAAAAATTTACACTGTCCGAAACGGCAAATCACTAGAAATTGTCAGAAATCTACAGTACCCTTTACTGAAAACCGTAAAAATTATTTTCAAAAGTCCAGAAAAAATTATGGAGAAGTACTCGAATCATTAGAAACAAAATTCTCTGTTTCAAAAAATCCAAACCTTGAAACTTTAAAAAATTTACACCAATCTATACACGCGAAAAACAGGAGAAACCTACAGTACCCAATTCCCAAAAAAACCATTAAAAATCCTCCAAACTCTGTGCACTAATAAAAACCGAAAAAAAGATCCACGGAGCACTTTATGTGCTCTTTCTTTTCCTCTGACCCGTTTCTGGTGGTGGAGGTGATTAAAAAATTCAAGAGAACAGATAAGAATGATCACAAAAACGAGAATTTCTTCGGAATTGTCAATGAAAAATGAAAAAATCGTTTCTGTTTCAAGAAAATTCAAATTTTGAAACTGCAAAAATTTTACAATCATTGTGGGGTGGTAACAACAAAATTGGAAAAAAAAAGCTACAATACCCTTTACAAAAAGCCTTCAAAAAACCTATTGAAAAACCGAAAAAGGCAGAAAAAGATGATACCAAATTATAAAAAAATTTCTCTGATTCAAAAAATCCTGTTCTTGAAACTGGGAAAAATTACGATAATTGTAATCTGCGACAGACAAAATTTTTTTTACAAATCTACAGTACTCTACAGTACACTGAAAATTCATAAACATCTTGCAAAATTTCGAATCAGTTTTTTTTGAAAAAAAACTACAGTAGACAAAACACAAAATCAAACCTCCGATTGGAAAATCATTTCTGCTTCAAGAAAAATTCAAGTTTTGAAACTGTATAAATTTCAAATTCATAATAGGAAATCGAATAACGGAAAAAGTGGAAAAAAAGTACAGTACCCCTTACTGAAAAATCTTCAAAAATCGTCTCGAAAGACCTGAGAAAGCAGAAAAAATTTCTCTTTTTCAAAAAATCCAAATTTTGAAACTTTAAAAAATTTTCACCAATCTATGCACGGTAAAAATGGAAAAAAATCATAAAAATCCTGCAAACTCTGTGCACTAATAAAAACCAAAAAAAGATCCACGGAGCACTTTATGTGCTCTTTCTTCTCCGCTCCGCTCCGTTTCGGTTCGCGGCTGCTCGTCTCCAGGAAATCGTCAATCTGCGGAGCACAGGAGCATGAAACGAGTCCATTTCGGAGAAGAAAAGGGAGAAGATTTGTGTGAGACACAAGAGAAGAGGATATGTGTATAGGGGATGGATGGATGGATGAGTCCGTCCGTGACGTGGCAACCGGATACATCCCCTAGGGGAACCGATGGATGGATGGATGGGAAATTTTGGAGCAAAAAAGAGAAGGAGGGCCCGCAGATTTTTATGGGAATTTTGGAGGGTTTAGGATTTTTAGAACATTTTTTGAGGTGGTTTAGAAATTTTTAGAGCAAATTTTATACTGAAATGATCACAATAATGACTTGCCAATTATTAGTTACGGAAATTTGAAACAGAGATTTTTTGAAAAAAAAAACAAAAAACTGTTTCAATTTTTTTTTCTTATTTTCGATTAGGAATTCTTGATAATAATCGTCCAATCTCGTCGACTAATTTTTTTTTTGAAAAATACCAAAAAAAATTAGCTTTATAGTGAAAACTGTAGGGTAAGATTAGTCCAGAGTAATTTGAAAATGTAAAAATTTCTAGAAGATTCAGAATTTTTCTGAACGAAGTTTTAGAGTGATCTACGAGTTTTTCCAATTTTCTGGAAAGGAATCAAAAAATTTAAAAATCAAAGTTTTGAAAAATATAAAGAGAAGAAATTGAAAAATCCGGATTACAATGATAGCCACCCAAATGTCAATTAGGAAAATTTGAGACAGAAAATTTTTGGAAAAATCTGTTTCAATTTTTTTCAAAAAAATTGGCTTTTGAATTTTTTGATTATTGGTGCGCTTACCGTCCATTAATTTTGAAACTTAAAAAAACCGTAAAAATTGGATTTTTCTAGGGCTAATGTTGTTAAAGTAGTCCTCGGAAAATAGCAACAAAGATTAATCGGAGCTTCTATGATAGGAATTGACAAAAAAATCAGTAGAAACAGGAAAAAAATCTATACAAAAAGTTCAACAATTCTGTAGATTTTTTTTTTGAATTTTTTAAACAAGGTTTCAGAGTGATCTAGGATTTTTTCAATTTTCCACAAGGTTTCAAAAAATACGAAAAATTAGAATTGATTGAAGACAATACTCCCAATTGATTACAATAATAACCAGAAAATTATCAGTTTGACAAAATTGAAACAGAACATTTTCGAAAAAATCTGTTTCATTAAAAAAATTGGTTTTGAATTTTCAATAATTTAGTCGGAGCTTCTAATGAATCAAAAAAACAATCAGTTGAAACAGGAAAAAAATATTAAAAATTCTTGATTTACAGTTTCAATTTTTACCGAATTTTTTAAAACCCCAAAAAATTCAGTATATCTGAATTTGCTGGATGTTTCTGGTCTTTTTCTTATTCCCCAAAACTTAAAAAAATTTTTAGCTACCCTTTGCCACCTCATCAATCAATCAGAAACCAATCAAAAAATCCCAAAAGCCAACTCACATTTCGCCAAATTGTTCACATTCCTAACTTCCTCCAAAGACGCATCAATTTCTCGATCAAAATCCCTCAACTCCATTCCAGGATGCTGGTTTTTGATGTGTACACGGGCATTGTCACGACGGGAGTGGATTTTGAGGCAGTAGGGGCAGATGCAAACTGAAAAAAAACAATTGAGGGTTACTGTAGAATTTTTTGAAAACTGAGAAAATTTTTTTTTTGAATTTTTGAAAAAAATTCAAATTTTTTTTTAATTTGGGTAAATTTGGGAAAGTTGGGTTTGAATTTTGGATTAAATTTTTAGTTTTTTTAGCTAGAAAAATTGATTTTAAAAAAATTAGAGAATTTTGGATTACTGTAGAACATTACGGTGGCTAGAAAATTTTCGAAAAATCAGAAAAAAAAATATTTTTTTTCTGGGGATTTTTGGGTTACTGTAAAAAAAAGTACAGTGGCTTGAAAATTTTTAAATTTTCGAAAAATTAGAAAAAAAAATTAATTTTTTTTCTGGGGATTTTGGGTTACTGTAGAACATTACGGTGGCTAGAAAATTTTCGAAAAATCAGAAAAAAAAATATTTTTTTTCTGGGGATTTTTGGGTTACTGTAAAAAAAAGTACAGTGGCTAGAAAATTTTCTAAAAATCATTTAAAAAAAATTAATTTTTTCTGGGAATTTTGGGTTACTGTAAAAGCTAATGGAAGGAGTACGGTAGCTAAAAAATTATTTAGAAAATCAGAAAAAAATAGGTGAATTTTTGAATTACATTAGAAAAATTAAAAAAAAATCAAACAAAATCTAGAAATTTTTTTTAAAAATCAGAAAATTTTTTTTCATAGGTGGAGTCAAAAAAAATGATTAGAGGAGTTTTTTGGGTTACTGTAGTAATTTTCAAGGGTTACGGTAGCTTAAAAACAAAAAGCTTTGGAAACAAAAATTGAAAAAATTATCAGACACCAATTAGCGAAATTCTAAAAAAAAGTCCCATTTTTAAAAATTTTTGAAACAGAGTATTACGATATTTCATAGATTAATCGACAAAAAATATAACTTATTTTCTAGACATTTTGGATTACTGTAGACTTCTGTAATTTTAAAAAACTCACCCTTTATCAAATCCTCATTGCTCAATACCCAATTGATGATCTCCGTTCGGGACCGACTTGTCACGTCTTCTCGGGCTGAAAAAAATGAATAAGTATGCACCATATGAACTTGATGATCTATTGAAAAAAATTTTAAAACCCCCTGAAATTTTTGAAAATTTGAAACAGGAAAAAAAAAATTTTTTTTTTCAAAAAAATTTTTTTTTCAATTTTTTTAATCGGTTCTTTTTCAATTTCCGGTTTATTCTAGTCATTTTTAAAACGAATCTAGACTTATAAAAGTGCATTTTTGAAATTGAAATGTTACCAAAGACTTCCAGAATAACATTGGAAATTACGAGCAAGTCTTCAAATTTTGGAAATTTTGTAACAGAATTTTTTTATTTTTGAAAAATGGAAAAAATTACAGTTTCTGAATTTTTGAACAATGAATCTACTTTTATAACACATTATTCTTAAGATATGCAAGATTGTGAGATCGACGACCTATTGAAAATTTCTAAAACCACCGGAATTTTTTGAAAATTTGAAACATAATTTTTTTTTTTTCAAAAATTTTTTTTTCAATTTCCGGTTTATTCTAGTCATTTTTTAAAACGAATCTAGGCTATAAAAGTGAATTTGAAATTTTTTTCAACAATAGTGGAATGAAATTGAAAATTATGAGCAACACTTTGATATTCTTGGGAATTTTGAAACAGAAAAAAATATTTTGAAAAACTAAAAAAAAATGGAAAAATTTACAGTTTTTGAATTTTTTCAACAGTGAGTCTATTTTTTTACGCAGTTTTTTTTTAAATAAACGTTTTTATTCTTCAAAGCGATCCAAAAACCAACTCACTATGATTGCAGTATCTTTTGGTTTTTTCTAAAAATTTTGAAACTGTTGGGAAAAAATGTTACTGTTTTGTTGGTTTTTCAAAAAAATTGTTCTGGTAATTGAAAATTCAATACTGTCCACCTAGATTGATCCAAAAAATTTTCCTGGTATTTTACGAATTTTAGAATTTTTCAGAATTTTTTTTCCTTTTTCTGTATTTTTTTAATTTTCGGCTCTTTCCGCTCAAAAATTTTTTTTTCAGGCAAACAATTTTTGCAGAAAATGAAGACGCAATGTGACAAAAGGATTTTCCTTTTTTTCTGAAAATTTTGAAACAGTTGGAAAAAAATTACTGTTTTGAAGTTTTTTCAAAAAATCGTTCTGGTAATTGAAAAATCAGTAAAGTTTAACCAGGAGGACTTCGAAATATTTTCTAGTATTTTAGTTTGACGAAAAAATCAGTTACTGTTCCAAAATTTTTAGAAAACAATTTTTGTGTTTTTAAAAATCTAATGTTGAATGATTTTCACTTTTCACAATAATTTATACAGCACTTAAAAAATGCTTCTGTTGTTCTATAGTTCAGAAAAAATAAGTTACTGTTCCAAAATTTTCGAAATTTTTTCTTCGTGTTTTAAAAATTTAGTCTTGCAGGATTTGTCCACAATTCTAACTCACATCTCTTATAACTCCTCCTGATCGTTCTAAACTCTCCATCTCCATGTTTCTTCTGCTCCATCGGTGCACTTCCTGCTCTTGTGATCGTCCTAGAGAGTCCAGAATTCAAATTGGCAATGAATTCGGAGGTGATCGGACCAACTTCATCGTCGTCTATTTCAGTGGAGAGTGACATTGGAGGGGTCTGGAAAATGAGGGAATTTTTATTTAGCAATTGAAGGACTGATAAAATTGCATGGAACTTTCAGATTTTTTTGAAAATCAGGGAGTGAAACTGAAATTTTGTTTTGAAAAATTAGAAAAAAAATTACATTTTCAAAAACAACAAAGAATTGGAATTTTAGAGATACAGTTATTTTCAGAATCTAAATTCTCCGGATCCCGAAGTTTTTTTTTTAATTTTTAAGAGTCCCCCTTTTCTTTACTACAGTCAGTACCTTTCAAAAAATTTGAAAAATAATTGAAACAGAAAATTTCATAAAATTTTTTTTTCCTCGGCTGCATTTTTTTAAATTATTGAAAAAGTTTTCTTTATTTTCTAACTTTGTTCATTTTTTTTGTATTGTTGACTAATCTTGACTCATTGCCTGATTGATTAAAAATGAGTAACTTTTCAATTTTCAGATAAAAATTGAAACAGAAAAAAACAGAAAATTTAGGGCAAAAGTAATTGCTCGAAAAATTTCAAAAATTAAAAAAAATAATTTTTCACTATTTTTTGAACTGCTATTCAGTTTATTCATGGTAAGCCAGTCTAAAATTCAATAATTCGTCAAGAACAAGCTCAAGAAGTAACTCAAACAAATGTAGAAAATTTTTGAAATTTTTTTGAAACATTAAAAAAAATGTTACTGTTTCAAAAAAATTCTACAAAATTTCAAAATTCCTAGAATCTAATAACATTAACTTTCCACAGTAATGAAAAATGTTGAAACACCCTAGGAATCAACAAAAAACCAATGAAAATTTTTGAAAAAAATTTAGAAACACTAAAAAAATGTTACTGTTTCAAGAAAAATTCTTCAAATTTTAAAATTCCTAGAATCTTATTGTAAGGACATTATAGCTGTTTACAGTAATTAGAAAAATGTTGAAACACACTAAGAATCAACAAAAAACCCATTAAAAATTTTTGAAAAAAATTAGGAACAGTCAAAAAAAAAATTTACAATTTCAAAAAAAATTTTCAAAATGTGAACACTCCTAGAATCTACTGACATTTGCTCCTTAGTTAGATGCTCAATAATACGTTTTCAAAACTTTTCCATCTCCCTAGCAACCAAGAAACTCTCTAAAAAACCGAGTAAATACCAAAACCAACAAACAGCGAAGAAGGAAAAGGAGAAAAGGAGAAGGGAAAAATGTCAGGGGCAACGAGGAGAAAATGGAGAAGTGAAGGGAAACCAAGAAACCAAGAGAGTGTTTCCCTAGACACGCCCACTTTTCACTGACTTTCAGGGTCTTTTGATGCTGCGTCTCTTCTATTATTCTTTGATGCCAAGTGCCTAGGGATCCCTCCCTAGGCTAGAGGGTACTTGAGAAATGGAAGGATTGATAGGTTTTTGGATTACTAGGAAATTCGAATAGGGAAATTTCTGTTTCACAGAAAAATTCAAAAAAATTGAAGCAATTTTTTTCATTGAATTATGGTTTTTTTTCATTTCAAAAAAAATCAAGTCTTGATCACAGTAACCCGCTTTTTTTAAAGAATTTTTTTGTTTCATTTGGAACTGTAAATCCTCTGCTAAAAAAAGCTACGGTGTGAAAAATGGAGTGTCTTAATGTTTTTGTTGTCACTTCTGTTGTCCTATTAGTGAAATTCTCAAATTACAGAAATTTGAGTTTCAAAAGGAACAGTAAAAAATCAAGTTGAGAGTTCCAAACACCACCAATTTTTGGTTTTAATTTTCAAAAATCTGTTTCAAAGAAAACAGTGAAAAAAGTTGGATAGGGTGTTCGCAATAATTCCGGGTGGGTCTTTTCGGCATGTTTTGTAGTGCAATTTGATTTTTTTTTCCAATTTTTTTCAATGGAATTTTTTAGAATTTTTCGCGAAGGAACTGGATGATTGAAAATCTAGAAAATTATGAAATTCCTGTTTCATTTGGAACAGTAACAAAAAATGTTGTTTCTAATGTTTTCAATAACACTACGACAATTTTCTATCCTAATTCCTAGACGAATTTATCTAGTTTTCATAATAAACCATACCGTCTGATTTTTGTTCACTTCAAAGTAACATCGGTTTTTTTTTTTGAATTAAGAATTTCTGTTCCAATTGGAACAGTAAAAACGGTTAACTAAAAATTTATCAGTTTCGGTTTTTCACACCCAAGTTTCATGATTATCCATCAATGGAGCTGAACTATCAAAAGTCTACTCTTCCTCTAAAAAAGGCTACGGTGTAAATAACGGAGTGTTGTAGTTGCTGTTTTTGTATTAGTTGTTTACATTAGCTGTTTTCTGTTTCAACTGAAGCAATAAAAAAGTTTAGTCTAGAGTGCTCACAAAAATAGGGAGGATTGATAAATTGTCTAGCCATTCGTCAAACAAATATCCAAAATAAAATAAAAATTTCTGTTTCAAGTGGAACAGTAAAAAAATCTGTCTTGGATGATTTCAATACATAGGATACTTTTTGCTTTAATAATTTTTGCAACTATTATAAACAACAAAATTTGTTTTACAGTAATCCTCAAAATATCAGAGGGTACTTCGTTTAAAAAAACGTACAGTAGTGGGAAAAACGTTTCGGAAAAATTGGGCATGACGTGCGAAAAGATCAATGCTCCCTAACGACAAAATAAAATGTAGAAACAATTTTGAAACTGTAAAATTGATTCCAAAAATGCTCTGGATTTTTTTTGAAAATTGGGATATTTTCTTTTAGAAAATCAATAAATCTGTTTTTCAGATTTTCTCAACACTTTCTGCTAGATAATTTCGACGTCGAATATGCCACAAATTGAAGTTTTCTTCAAAACCCGAAAATTCCCAGCCTATTTGAAACAGAAAAAGCAAAATTTTCAAGTAAAAAACTGCTGCTCGCAGCAGTTTTTTACTTGCTTCCTTCACCATGACAACCCTCCCCTGACATTACTAGTGAGCCTGCTGCTTTTTCAGGCGAATGATTGAATGTTTGGTCTTTGGAAGGAAATAGGGTGTTTCAGGTGCATTCAGAAGTGTGTAATTAGATTGGGTTTGCAAGGAAGAAAAATGGGAAAACGACTGATGAACGACTGATGAAAAAACTGAAGATACAAAAACAAATTTTGAAATGTTCTTACCTTGAAGAAAATGTGAAAGTTGAATGATGAATGTTGATGAGAAGCATTTGAAGAAGATGAGCATTTTCTGAAATGGAAAAAAATTAGCATTTTTGTGAAAAAAAAATGTGTATTTTTTTCAATTTTTTTCCAATTTTTTTTTAAAATTCACTGTTGCATTAAAAATTCATGTTTTGTACAATTTTTCATTTTCTTGATTACACGAGGCTATTCATGTTGTAGAAAAAAGTGTTGGAATTTTTTCTGGTTGTTTATGTAGCTACAGTAACCCAAAAAATTCAGAAATTTTGAATGATTTTTGTAATTTTTTCAAATTGGAGTAGTTTTATGATTTCTATCATTTTTTTATGATTCAATTTCAGGTGTCTACTGATGGCAAAAAAAGGTGTTGGAACTTTTCAGGTTGTTTGTGTACCTACAGTACCTCCAATACAGTGCGTTCCAAAATTATAGGACCCCCCTGGATTTTGATAGTACCGGATTTCGCAAGAAAGTTAGGAAAAATCTGTGAATGCAGTTGTTCATGGCATAGTCTAAAACCTATACACACCAACTTTCATGGCAATTGCTGGTCTCTGGGCTCCAGGAGCTATAGGACCGGCTCCTGCAGCTGTTCCAAAACTATAGGACCCCCCGGTTTTTCGGAAAATCTCGAAATTTTTTGTCGTTTTTTCAATTGGAAACTAGTTTAATATTATTCTCTAGTCATTTTTATGTATATGACACACAAACATCCCTGAGATATTCCTTCTAATGACTCAAAAACCCACCCCCAAATCTCAAAAATCAACGTTTTTTTGACTATTCTACTTTGAAAAATTCAAAAAAATTCTGAATGTTCCCGATTGTGTTTTTTATAATTGTTTTGAGTTTTTCACATTACTCTCTATCAAAATCACGACCTCTCTCACTATCTAAAACGTCCTATCAGTCCTAAATCTACCAGGAACATCTACACTAAACCTCATTTTTCGAATGCACCCTATGAATAATTTCTTGTTGAAGTGACTGGTCGACTTAAGCTTTTCATAACTTTCAAAGTCGTTTTTGGTCCGAAAAGTTAGTTTCTGACCCATTCAGGGCATTTTCGTTACTCACCAAACCAGCTCGGTAAATGAGCTTTAGTGTTGATGTTCCTGGTAGATTTAACCCTGATAGGACGTTTTAGATAGTGAGAGAGGTTGTGATTTTGATAGAGAGTAACGTGAAAAACTCAAAACAATCATAAAAAACACAATCGGAAACATTCAGAATTTTTTAGAATTTTTCAAAGTAGAATAGTCAAAAAAACGTTGATTTTTGAGATTTGGGGGTGAGTTTTTGAGTGATCAGAAAGGATATCTTTGTGATATTTGTGTGTCATATACATAAAAATGACCGGGGAATAATATTAAACCAGTTTAAAATCGAAAAAACGACAAAAAATTTTGAGATTTTCCGAAAAACCGGGGGGTCCTATAGTTTTGGAACAGCTGCAGGAGCCGGTCCTATAGCTCCTGGAGCCCAGAGACCAGCAATTGCCATGAAAGTTGGTGTGTATAGGTTTTAGACTATGCCATGAACAACTGCATTCACAGATTTTTCCTAACTTTCTTGCGAAATCCGGTACTATCAAAATCCAGGGGGGTCCTATAATTTTGGAACGCACTGTAGTTTTCAGAAAATTTGAATGATTTTTCAATTTTTTTTCAAACAGGAGTAGGAATTTTTGAACACAAGTAGACATGTCAAATTGATTGTAGCTGTTTTTTTATGAATTGGAATTTTTTTGAAACGGAAAAAAATTGAGTTTTTCTTCGAAATGAGGGGAAATTTGTGTTTTTCAACAATTCAACCTCAATTTTCAAAATTTCTGATTTCCTATTTCTGATTTTTCGTCAATTCACTGTTTCAATAAAACATTTTGTTCTCTACCATTTTTCATCATTCAATTCCACGACCACACTTTTAGATTTAAAAAAATAAGTTTTAGAATTATAAGTTTTTGTGATTGATTATGTATCATAGCTACAGTAACCCAATGGTTTCCAGAAATTTTGAATAATTTTTTTAATATTTTAGTTTTTTTTCAAACGGAGTAGGAGAAAGGTCACATTGATTTTGGCTGTTTTTTTATGAATTTGGATTTTTTTTTGAAACAGAAAAAGTTTGACTTTATTTTTAAAAATTAGAGACATTTTGTGTTTTCAACAATTCAGTTTCATTTTTCCCTGTTTTTTCCTAATTTTAAAATTTTTGTACTGTTTCCAAAATTTTTTGATTCTATTTTTTTTAAATGCAAATTTATTATCACTGTTTGGTTCCTTTACAGCTCACAATTTTCTCATGGAATGCAAATTTTATCACATACTTTTCGCTGCTAGTTCCAATTTCCCAGACGCATAAATTTTTGGAGAAGACAAATAAAAAATGTTTTTATACTTTTTTAGGGACGGTATGTATAGGTACAGTACCCCAGAAAAGTTCCAATGTTTCAAAATTTTTGAATGCATAGCAAAAAGCAATTGGATTGCCGATAATTATTTTTCCTCACATTTTGTCATTTTTGAAACAGAAAAAAATAATTTTACTGTTTCAAAGAAATTTCTTCTCAAATTCTGATTTTGTAGTTCATTGACATGTTGGTCTCACCATCAAGCTCAAAATAAAATTTCCAAATCAGAGAAAAAAATTTTTTTGTTTACAGTTTCTAAATAAAATTTTTACAAAGCTTGACTCATTTTTCTCAATGTTTCTGATTAAAGAGGTTTGAAAAAAAAAACACAGTATCCCTGTATTGGATACTGTAACTACAGTAACCCAGAAGTTTGAAATTTTGAAAAAAAAACAGAATTTTTCAATTGACTTGACTGTCATTGATGGCACTTGTCTTTATAGGAACATGAAATTTTTTTGAAACAGAATTTTTAAAAAAATTTTTCAAATTAATTTCTTCACAAACCAACTTCTTCTGATTGATTTTTTTTGAATTACAATAACCCAATGATATTTTCGAAAAAATTCCCATTTTACCAATTTTTTATGTTTCTGCTCGAAGAATGACGAATATTGTCAGAGAATTCCCATTTTGATAAATTAAAATTTTTTGAAACAAAAAAACATTCCAATAATGCTGTAGCTACAGTAACCCAATTTTTTTCAAATTTTTTTGAATTTACTAACCTATTTTTCAAATCATTGGAGCGAATCTTCGGGCAAAGAAAATCGTTGTTGAAGAGCATTTGATCAAGTCCAACGATTTCTGAAACAGAAAATAATTGGAAAAATTATTCAAAATTTCTGTCTAGTCTAGTCAACTTTTCTTGATTTTCTGACCCATTAATCATTGAAACAACGTCATTTTTCATCCCAATTCTTGCTAATTTATTTCCTTTTTTTCTTCCATTTTGCAAAAAAGTTTCCATAGAAACTTTTGAAGTTTTTCCCATTTGTTCATTTTTTTTTTCTCGTCATTTTTCTGCTCAAAAAACCAGAAAAAAATGCTTCTATTTTTTCTGATTTTTCTAAATTTTCTAAACTACAGTAATCCCCAACAAATGACTATAGTCTATGGGGATCCAGTTACATTTGACAGTTTTGAAGCTGTCAGTGACTGGGAAACATGTATAAATCAGTGTTTAGAAGAGGAAAAGTGTGTGGTGAGTTGGAATAATTGAAGAAAAAAATTTAAAAAAAAAAAAAATTTTTTTCGAAAGTTTTTTTTTTCATTTTTTTTTCTATTATAATTTCAGTTCATTCAACAATTATCCACTGGTTCTTGTAACTTATACTATTACGGAAATGTTACAAAAGTAGAAAAACTAGATGAAACTCTAGAGAAACGTGTGGGATTCAAGGTGAAAATAGAAAAAAAATTCAAATTTTTCCAAAATTTTTTTTTTAATTTTCAGACTTCCACTATAAGTTGCCCTGTTATCAGTGATGATCTTTTTGGAAAATTGGAAATTTCCTATCGAAATACTCTTGGTTATTTCTGTTATAATGTCACTGTTCTGGATGGATTTTACAATTTCGATTATTTTAATTTTTCAGCTAGTATCAATCCAACGGGAGATTGATAATTTTTTTCTTTTTCATTGATATTTGGAAATAAAACGATGAATTGTTGCCATATTGGACGGTTAGAGTATATTTTAAAAAAAATGTATCATAAAAAGTTTTTTTTTTTTTAATTTGGAGGAGCATGAAAAACACTCTCAATTTTTTGTGTTTTCTTGTTTTCAACATCAAAATTCAAAGTCACTAAAGTTTCTGATTGAAATAAAAATTCAAACTTTTTTGAAACTGTAAAAAATACTTGAATTGAACTTGAATTACAGTTGATTTTTTAGTCTCCTGGTTTCAAAAACGTAGCCTAGACCTAGTTAGTGTCAATCTCCCGAATCACCTTTTCCATAACTACCAGACTTTTCCCGCCTTTTCCTGCCCTTTTTCACACTTTTTTCGTCCTCAAATCCGGAAAAAATGAAAGAGTTCCCTGTATTTTTGTCACTTTTTCTAATTGTCATAATCATTCCAAAACTGTGCACGTCTGACACTGCCTACGTACACATGATTATCGTCTACGCACAGCTTCCTCACTTGGTAGAAGGAGATTTCCCGGAGAATATTCCAGATTTTGATGCGTGTGTCTATGATTGTTACAAAACGGATCGATGTGTGGTAAGGTCTGGACCAACTTTTTTGAATTTTTTCTGATGAAAACGGATAGAAAACAGAATTTAAAACCTAGAAATAGTTCATTCGACCAGAATTATTGAGTTTTTCATTGCGATTTACTCATTTTCAAAAAACTACACGAAATCTGAAAATTTTAGCTGAAAAACTGAACTGTTTTTGGTTGAACTGACTATCAACCGGTTTCAAATTTTCTATTCTATCCGAATTCATTTGAAAAATTTGAAAAAATCGGTTAAAAATTGAGAAAACCGCGAAAAACTGATTTCGTGGCGAGACCCGCGAAATCGGTGACCGTAGTCATACGTTTGGTGCTATAACTTTTGAACCAGGGCATCAATTGAGATGTTTGAGATTGGAAAATGTTTCTGGAGAATTTGTGATTACAATGATACTAAATATTCATATAGAAAAAATCTTGAAAAAATTTTTTTTGCAAAAAAAAAATTTTTTGAAATTTTTTTTGAAGTGAGCAACTTTAAGCGCTTATTTGAGTATCTAGAAATTTTTTTCAAATATTGTGAAGTACTAAGCTTTTGTTGGAAATATGTTCAAAATTATTCGTGTAAAGTTTCAAAGCTCCAGAATTTTTTTGCGCTGAGATATACAAAAAGGAAAGCGCACCATAGTTGAGTTTATTCAGATTACGGTATCGGGCCCATTTTCCAATCTCAAACGTCTCAATTAGAGTCCTGGTCCAAAAGTTATAGCGTCAAACGTTGCCACCATGTCTATTCATCATAATGTACAATGATTTCAGTTCGCTATGATGGACCCGGAAAATGGAAAATGCCGAGTTTGGAGGGTCGGAAACTACAAATGGGGCATTGCAGCATTGGAGACTGGTCCGAAAATCGCGTTCAAAATCATCACCAACTCAGAAACGTGTCCCCCCAAACCCCTTCCCCCACAGACCTTCTCATTTCTTCTTTACATTGAAGAACTCGGTAACAACTACATAACTTCTAAGACACGTTCTCTGACTCGGCTGAAATTGGCCGAGAACAGTTTTTTTCAAGTGTTTCAAAAAAATCTAAAATGCTATGGTGGGTATATTAGGGTGTCAGAAAACCAAAAAACTTGTCAAAATTGAGCCAAAATTTTTCTCTGAATTTTGGTGGGTCAAAATAGGAAAAAACTTCAAAAAATCATAACTTTTTTCAAACTCAACTTTGAGTGAGCTTTCTTTTGTGGGTACTATTTTGAGTAAAAATGTACGTTTTCATGTATTTATCACATTTTTACTCCTATCAGAACATGCCAGAATGAAAATCATGTCATGGTTTTAGATTCATAACTTTTCCGTTTCTTTGAATACCTTTGAAGTTTTGTGTTTTTCTTGTTAAGCACATCTTGTTACCTATGTAAACATTACTAATAACCCACAGTTATCTGCGCGGACGACGCTAGAAATTCTGGAAGAAAGTGTCATTTGTGGCAGTTGACACATTTCGCCACGAGAAACGAGTAGGAGAACTTTTGGAGAGGCGATTGGTTTTGATTACAGTTAAAACACGTATTGGCTGTTTTTTAAAATTAATCCCAAACAATTAGAACTGACGAGAAGCTATTTTTGGCCTCACCTACACAATCTTCCTTTTCCAACTTTCCGGGCACTATATCTGCTTTCGCGCTTCTCTATGTGAAAAGTGACCAATTACAAAAATGAAGGTCCATTATCCCTCTAAATAATGACACCAAACTTCAGGAGGGATCTCTGAAAACTTTCCAAAAAATTTAATTTTTCTCAATTTCGGTCATTTTTTTCACTGATTCAATTGCACCACGTATAGGGATACGTTCGAAAAAAGTTGGAAAATCGAAAATTTTTTCGTCAGTCAAAATAACGCCTAATAGGTTATTTTTAATGTATATTTACATAAAACAAGTAAAAAACGCTCATAAAAAATTTTCGATTTTCCAACTTTTTTCGAACGTATCCCTATACGTGGTGCCAACTGAATCAGTGAGAAAAATGGCCGAAATTGAGAAAAAATAAAATTTTCGAAAAGTTTTCAGAGATCCCTTTTGAAGTTTGGTGTCATTATTTAGAGGGATAATGGACCTTCATTTTTGTAATTGGTCACTTTTCACATAGAGAAGCGCGAAAGTAGATATGGTGCCCGGAAAGTTGAAAAAGGAAGATTGTGTAGGTGAGGCCAAAAATAGCTTCTCGTCAGTTCTGATTGTTTGGGATTAATTTTAAAGAACAGCCAATACGTGTTTTAACTGTAATCAAAACCAATCGCCTCTCCAAAAGTTCTCCTACTCGTTTCTCGTGGCGAAATGTGTCAACTGCCACAAATGACACTTTCTTCCAGAATTTCTAGCGTCGTCCGCGCAGATAACTGTGGGTTATTAGTAATGTTTACATAGGTAACAAGATGTGTTAAACAAGAAAAACACAAAATTTCGAAGGGATTCAAAGAAACTGAAAAGTTATGAATCTAAAACGATGCCATGATTTTTATTCTGGCATGTTCTGATAGGAGTAAAAATGTGATAAATACATGAAAACGTACATTTTTACTCAAAATAGTACCCACAAAAGAGAGCTCACTCAAAGTTGAGTTTGAAAAAAGTTATGATTTTTTGAAGTTTTTTCCTATTTTGACCCACCAAAATTCAGAGAAAAATTTTGGCTCAATTTTGACAAGTTTTTTGGTTTTCTGACACCCTAATATACCCACCATAACATTTTAGATTTTTTTGAAACACTTGAAAAAAACTGTTCTCGGCCTCTGCCCCAGAGTTGAGTCCTCTCGTAGAACGTGTCCTAAGCTGGTGTACGATGGAACCGAATACAAACACTCATTCACCAGTAGCGTATGTCCCCCCGAGTCAAAAGTCTTCGCTCGTGGAACAACGGGTGCTTGTGTGGGTGTGAAGTACTTTGCTACAAAGGATGATGCGGGGAATACGTACGACAATGGTTACACGTTGTGTATGGACAACGGCGGACATAGTTTGACGGGTCCGGCTAGTGCGAAGGAGGTCGAGTACTTGCAAAGTGAGTTTTGAATTTTTTGGGATTACGGTAATAGATAAGAAAAAACAGTCAACTAACAAAATAAACTAGAGGGAATTTTCTATCTAACCGTATTATTTTTATTTTTTTTTTGACGAAAACTAATTTTTCTGGGAATTTTCAAAAATTTCCAACAAAAATGAGATTTTTTTAGCCCTCCAGTTGGTTTCTGAATTTTCCCAGGATTATGGTAATAGATTAAAAAAACAGTCAACTAACAATATGAATTTGAGGAAATTTTCTATCTAGCCGTATTTTGTTCCATTTTTTGAGACAAAAACTAATTTTTCTGGAAATTTTCAAAAAATTTCAACAAAAATGAGATCTTCTTTTAGCCCTCCAGTTGGTTTCTAAATTTTCTCTGGATTACGGTAAGAGATTAAAAAAAATTGTCAACTAACAAAAGGAACTAGAGAAAATTTTCTATCTAACCGTATTATTTTTATTTTTTTGTGACAAAAACTAATTTTTCTGGAAATTTTCAAAAAATTCCAACAATAATGTGAGATTTTTTTTAGCTTGAAATTTTTTTTGAAGTTTCCCGGAGTTACCGTAAGAGAAAAAAAAAACTGTCAACTAACAAAATAAACCAAAGAAAATTTTCTATCTTACTGTATTGTGTTTTATTTTTTTGTGACGAAAACTGATTTTTCTGGGAATTTTCAAAAATTTCCAACAAAAATGAGATTTTTTTAGCCCTCCTGTCGGATTTGAATTTTCTTGGGATTACGGTAAGAGATAAAAAACAGTCAACGAACATTATAAACTAGAGAAAATTCTCAACCTAACCGTATTGTGTTTTATTTTTTGTGACAAAAACTAATTTTTCTGGAAATTTTCAAAATTGGCCAATAAAAATGAGATATTCTTCTAGCCCTCCTCTCCCCCTCAACTTCCAATTTTCTCTGGATCGACGGAAAAGCTGCGTACACCCCTAAAGCATTTGATTGGCAAGACTACACACACAACGGAGCAACCTACTACCCCTGGGCTTCTGGACAACCGGATAGTACTACAACTGGAATGTGCTTGAGTTTGGGACTCGATGGAGGAAAGGTTGATGATTTGAGGTAATCTCACCTTTCTCATAGTCCTGGTAGTAGTTGCTGTTCCTAGAGTCTTTTGATCCTTTGAGAGTTTTTCTGAAAATTTACAGTACTTTAAAGTCCTAAATTATTTTATTCTCTTATTTTTAAAATCTAAAACAACAATTTTCAGCTGCGACGTTCCATTCAACGGAGTCGTATGTCTAATGAAGCCAACAGTATGGGGTTGATGAACTATTTGTAATTTTTTTCTTCATTTTTTATGTGAAAAACAGAAAAATTGTCCACGTATATACGTACTACCAATAAATGTCACTCAAAAGTTCGCTAATCTCCATGACAAAAAATCATAGACTCCGCCCACAAAATCCGCACACTTCACACCTCCCAGAAAAACTACCAAATTTTTCGGAAAAATGCTGTTTTTTCTGGTATTTCTGATATTCCCCATTGGAATTGAAGCTATCCAAACTCAGAAACTCATGATGGTTTCAATGTCGGGTGCTTACAATACGTACACCCTTATGGAATGGTGTACTGGCGTTTTTGAGGATTGCTTGACAACCTGCATTAATGCAAAGGATTGTGTGGTGGGTTTAGGGGTTAAAAATGTGTTTTGTATATCAATCGATAGAGAATTTTAAGGGCTACAACTTTGTAGTTGACAATTTTTCGATAGCGTTTTTGGTTTTTGAGAAAAAATTAAAATAAAAAAATGGCTTTTAAAAATGAGGGCGTTGCGGTTGCGTCGCGGTTATCACAGCTCGATAAATTTGGAAAAAATTTTTGAAAATAGCAATAAATAGACCAGATTAAACGCTACAAATTATTAGTTGACAATGTTTTGGTATTTTTTCATGTTGTTGAGAAAAAAATTCACAAAAATTTCGATTTTTGAAAATTAAGAAAAAAAAATTTTTTTTCATTTTTTTTTTCAAATTTTTTTCTCAAAAACCAGAACAAATAACAAAAAGTTGTCAACTTAGAAACTGTAAAACATAAAGTTTGCTATCTAATAACACAACCTTACATTTAGGCCGTTTGGCGAAGACTGCCAAGCCAAAACTACATGCTCTTCAAGTACGATTGGATCCCTTCTGGCAAACGTCTGAATTCCACGGAGGGACAAACTCTTGCAATTAAGGTGACTAATTCAAAATGTAGAGCGAGGTAATTTAGGTAATTTATGTGAAATGTAGAGCATAAAAAGGGCTTCATTTTGTTAGTTGGCAACTTTTTGATATCTTCAATTCCTGTTGAGATATAAGCCGTCAAAGTCAAAATAGCAATTTTCTAATTCTTTAAATACTGACTTTATCCTTGAATATCTTGAGAACTATCAGAGATAGCAAAAAGTTGTCAACTAACGAAATAAAGTACACAACAAGACCTTTTTTGTGATAGTAACAACTATTTTTCACCTTCACTCTAACCCAACTTACAGACCCCAATGGACTCTGACACCTGCCCCCCGATTTCCGAGGGTCCCCCATTCTTCGGACGAGAATCTTTCTCTTGGGAGTATTTCAGTGGAGAGGACGTTCGTGTGACTACAGTAACCCCTACGGAAACTGGCTGGGCGTTCAATTACACGCGGAGATACTGCCCCGAGAATACACAGTACTTTTATCGCAATGAGACAATTGGAGTTTGTGTTGGTGTCTATGTTTTTGGGTTTTGTGGACTTTATACGGATGCTGTGGCGGGATGTGAGACGATGAATGGAATGTTGACAGGACCAGCTAGTCAGGATGAGTTTGATTATATGAAAAGTTAGTTTTGAAAAAAAAAATTGAGTGAAAAAAAAATCAGAAAAAAAATTTTTTTTTTTCAAAATTTTTTCAAAACTTCTAAAAAATTTAATTTTGCCTCTAAAAACATGAGAATTATATCAATCGATAGGAAATTTTAAGCTCTACAATTTGATAGTTAATTCATTTTGATACCTTTCTTGGTTTTTAAAAAAAAGTTAAAAAAAACTGATCCACTTCCAGACATCACCACCACCTCCTACATAACATCTCACGGATGTGCCACCGAGTGCCAGGGAAAAACAAACATTGTTATCCTGGATGGATACAATGATCCAGATGCAACAATTTATACTTTCCAAGATCCAACTCATGATGGATACAATCAATACCCGATGGATGGAACTCCTCAAACCGATACAGCACAATTGACGTTTTATATGCCGACTTCTAATCAGAAAATTGGAAACTATCCGTGAGTTTTATAAATATTAGTTAATATCAATAAATATAAAATTTAAAGGGCTACAAGTTTGTAATTGATAACTTTTTGATATCTCCGCTCTATCTAAAGTTATGAGCCGTGAAAGCAAAACGGCGCTCAATTTTTGGACTAACTGACTTTATCAGCTAATAACTTGATAATTATAAGTGATATCAAAAAGTTGTCAACTGATAAAATGTAGCCCGTAAAATTCTCTATCGATTGATATATTTTTCATATTTTTCCCATGTTTTCTAAATTTTTTAAGCGCCACCGAACAACCACCAAATGGCGAGTGTTACAGTGCAGCAATGTGTCGAGTGGATCCTTGATAATTTTGGGTTTTTTGGATGTTTTGATGGTTTAGATTGAATAAAATGTGTTTGATGTTTGTTTTACCACTAGAATAACACATAAACTTGTCAAAAAACACTATGGAAACCAAAAAAAGTGTGTCTAGACCCTTGGAAGTTCAGAGCCACAATAGAAAACGACTAGGAAACGACTACTATTTTTCAAATTTTTTAAATGTTTTTTCTGTTTTATATAAATTTTTTCTAACAAGAAAAACAGGAAATTAACATTATGCTAGCTATATTTGCAAAGATTCTATTGATTGTTCTAATTTTTCGAATTTTTCCACCCATAGTAACAGACACCACCACAATGATAATAGTGTGGGGAGAACCCATCGAGTACAATGGCTATGAACAAGTGGACACTTGGGAGGACTGTTTGAAAGATTGTTTCGAGCAAGAGGATTGTGTGGTAAGGGTTTTCTAACTTTTTCAGAAGCTCGGGAATTTTTTAAAAAAATTTTTCCTGATTTCTTGATTTTTTTTTCAAAATTTTGACTTTCAAAAAAATTTTCAACAGATTTCTTTTATGATTAAAGATCTAGTGGTTTTGTTTGTCAAAGAACCTATTGATTTTTTTGAAACAAATCAATTCTTTCAAGAAATTCAGAAACCGGAATTTTCTTTGCATTTTTATAATTTTTTGGAAAATGAAAAAATCCTTCTCATTTTTCAAGAATCTAGTAGTGTTTCTCACAATTTCCGTCAATGCACTGATTTTTAAAAATGAATTATTTCTTTCCAGAAATCCAGAAACCGGAATTTTCAATTTTTTCCAAAAACTCGGAAATTTTTTTTTACTGTTTGAAAATTTTTCGGAAAATTTTCAATTTTTTTATCTTCTCAAGAAACGTAAAGAAAATTCCAGTTGTTTTTCAAATGTTTAGAAGCGTTTTTGGGCGAATTACGTATTGATTTTTCAAAAAAATTTATCTTTTATCAACAACTCCAGAAACCGAAATTCAGGAATTTTTAAAAATTTTCCTTGCATTTTTTCAATTTTTTGGCTATTCAAAACAAATTTTACAAAATCTCGTTTTTAAAAAATTCCGTTCTGCGCATCCATTGATTTTTCAAAAATAAATCACTTGTTATAAAAATCCAGAAACCGGAATTTTCTAATTTTTCCAAAGCTCGGATTTTTTTTCAAATTTCAAAAATTCTCCCTGGATTTGTTTCAAATTTTTTCGATTTAAAAAAAAATCCCAATTATCTTTCGAAGGTATAGTAGTGTTTTTAAAATTCCGTTCTGCGCATCCATTGATTTTTTGAAAAATAAATTACCTTTTTCAAAAAATCCAGAAACCGGGATGTCCAATTGAGCTCCTAGTAGTGCTCCGTGCTCCCTTGACTCTGAAAAATCAGTAATTACAACATTGAAATCAATTTTTTTAAATTTGCTAATCTACTCGTCAGAAATTTTTTTTTTAAAATTTTAAATAAGTTTGCTGTTTCGATTTTTGGACAACTAAAAAACCCTTTAGAAAAATTTGTTAGTACTCATTTGCAATTTCGAGAATAAAACAGACATTTCCAAAAACAGAGCTTGATTTTTTTAATACCAGTCACTTTGTAAAGTAGTGTTTTCAAAACTTGTTAGAAGACGTTTATCGATTATTGTTTTCTAACTATCGATTTTCAAAAATCCAGAAACCGGAACTTTCTAATTTTTCCAGTTCAGAAATTTTTGAAAAATTTCCCTGCATTTTTTTTTAATTTTTTGGGTTTTCAAAACATGAAAAAAAATCAAGAAATTTTCCAAGAGATGTTTGCCAACGTTTATCGTGCAACGATTTTTGAAAATAAATTACCTTTTTCAAAAAATCCAGAAACCGGGATGTCCAATTGAGCATTGCTTTTTGAACTGCTCCTTTTGACTTGTATCCGCTGAAAAAATGATTTTTTGTGATTTTGAAAAAGTTTTGAAAATTTTCAGAAATTTCTGTACAGTTATCTGCTAACTAGAAAAAATTTTTTTTCGAAAAAAAATCACTGTTTCAATTTTCGGACAACTAGAACATGAGTTTGAAAAATCAATTAGTCTCGCATCTTCACTGTAGAAAAAACAAAAATTCCCAAAAAAATCCAATAAAATCCAAAAAATTCCCTAATTTTTTACTCCAATTCTTCCATAATTCCAGCTAGTCTACACCCCAAATACCATCAATTGCTGGCTTTTTCGGTATGGAAATGTTTCAAAAATTGAAAAATTGGATAGTTCTAGTGCAAATGGCAAGAAGGTTGCTTTTCGGGTGGGTTGGGATTTTTACAAAATTTTTCAAAATTTTTCAAAATTTTTTTTTAATTCCAAAAAATCCTTTTCAGTCCTCTATCACCTCCACCGATTGCCCAGTGTCCCCCGACTCCTTTTCCCAATCCTACACCTCTCAAAACTCCCTCTACAACTCCACTATCACCTCTTCCAATGTCACCTGGCAAGTCACCTACACTACCACCACGTGTCCCCTCAATTCCACTCTGTTCCAAAGGCAAATTGGTCCAGTTTGTGTGGGGATACGATATTTTGAGGGGTTTACATGTGGAATACAACCAAATGCCACTGAATTGTGTGGAAAAAATGGGGGAATAAGTTTGACGGGTCCGGCAAGTTCAGACGAGTCAAATTGGCTTGTAAATGCTACAACATTGAATTCTTTCAATTCTTCTGGATGTTCTCTTTGTGGTACACCTAACATGACCCTCCCTATTATTTGGATTGATGGATATAGCCCGATTACTGCAAAAGAATTCGTTTTCGAAGATACAAGTCACAATGGCTCCGAGGCTTATGTGATGTGGCAGGGAACTCCGAGGGGTGAAGTCCCGGATTATTGTTTTTATTTCAATGAGAAGGTTGATGATTATCCGTGAGTTTTCTTTGAAGGAAAAATACTTTTCTTTTTATTAAAAAATCCTATTTTTTAGCTGCGAAGCAGCGGGAACCGATGGAGCGTGTTTTATTGGAGCGTTTTGTAGGATTGCGCCGTTATGAATTTTTGTAAATTTTTGTGGATTTTTTCGAGTTAAAAACAAGGTATTTACTATCATTTAATAGAAAATTTTAAGGGCTACAAGTTTGTAATTGACAACTTTTTGATATCTTTGCTCTATCGGAAGTTATGAGCCGTGAAAGCTAACAGGCGCTCAATTTTTGGACCAATTGACTTTATCAGTTGATAACTTGATAAAAATTAGTGATATCAAAAAGTTGTCAACTAATAAAATGTAGCCTTTAGAATTCTCCATCGATTGATATGTTTTTCAAATTTTTCCCATGTTTTCTAAGTTTTTTAAGCGGCCTCGAAAACGGCGAGTGCTACAGTGCAGCAATGTGTCAAGTGGATCCTTGATAATTTTGGGATTTCTAGATTCTTTTTAGACGTCTAATGTGGTTTTCAGTTTTTTCATTAAATAAAATGAGAATTTCCGGAAATTGACATAATATTTCATCGAGTGTACGTATGAAAAAAAATTGGGAATTTGAAATTTTTTTCAATAAAAAAATTTTAATGAATTTTTTAAATTTTTCTCGACCCTCAAGAAACGAAGAAAAATTCCAGATATTTTTCAAAAATCAATTAGTGGTGTTTAGTATTTGGTCATTGCTTTTTGAAAACTAAACACATGTTCAAAAAATTCAAAAACCGTAATTGTCTAAATTTTCCAAAGCTCAGAAATTTCTTTCAAAATTTTCAAAAAATTCCATTCATTTTTTCAATTTTTTTTCGGATTTTCAAAACAACCAAAAAAATCCAGATACTATTCGCAACCCAGTAAATTTTTAAAAGCAAGTTTCCTTTTTATAAAATTCAGAAACCGGAATTTTCTTATTTTCCCAAAGCTCAGGAGTTTTTTTTTCAATTTTTTAAAAATTTCCATGCATCTTTTAAAATTTGAAAATTTGTTTTGACTTTCAAAAAAGGGAAAAAATCCCAGTAACTTTTCAGAATTCTAGTAGTGTTTTATAATCAATTTGGAAATGGTGTCTATTAATTTTTCAAAACAAATCTCCTCTTCAAAAAATTCAGGAACCGGAAATTTCTAATTTTTCCGAAGCTTACAATTAGGAATTTTTCTAAAAAATCCCATCCAATTTTTAAAGTTTTTTTTGACTTTCAAAAAACCGTGAAGAATTCCAGTTATTTTTTCTAATGTTCTTGAAGAACTCGCCTATTGATTTTCAAAGCAAATTACATACCTCTTACAAAAAATCCAGAAACCGGGAATCCTCATTTGCCATTGCCATTGCGGTTCCAATGTTTCCATTGATTGCTAGCGGTTTCTTGAATTTTGGAAGCCATTGCAGAGTTGACTGAAGCTCCAAAGACACTGCTAGATGGTGTGAAAGTTGAAGAGTAGTGGATGTTCCTTGTGATCCTTGAGCTTCTCGAAATCCTGTCAATCCTTGGGCGATTCCAGAGACATTGAGGATCCTTTTATCGTTGAATCCAAGGTCCTTGTCGCATCTGAAAACCCATCATACTCCACTGAAATGAAAACTTGCTCAACTAACCTCCAAATCCCAAATCCAAGATCGAAAGCGGTGCATTTTGAAGAGCCCGCTCTCCACGATCCGCGAGGTTTCGTGGGTTTTCAGATTGCAGAGAAAGAGAGGAGGGTAAAAATGACTATAAGAGTCCTAATTGAAGTTCATCTAGACCCTCTCAACCTCGAAACATCCCCAAACTCGGGGGTCAGGGCCCAGGCGAAGACGCGAAAGCGGGGTTGAGGGGTCTAGATGGCTTCCTACAAATGCTGGTTCCTCTTCTCAATCTCTACATCTGCATCTCCTAGTCGTTGTCGCGATGTTTTTTGGGTTCCTTGTGATCCTTGTGCTTCTTGAGATCCTTCCAAATCTTGATCCTTGTTCTTCTGTAGTTCAGTCGGATCCATGAGCTCCTCGAAATCCTTCCAATCCTTGAAATTGTTGCTGTGAAGGTGAGGGCGATTCCAGTGACATTGAAGATCCTTTGTTCGTTGACTCCAAGATCCTTGTTGCATCTGGAATACAATGCTACATAAAAGAAGGCAAAACCAGTCAACCAACCTCCAATCCCCAAATCCAAGTCCGAAAGCGGTGCGTTTCGAGGAGCCCCGCTCTCCACGATCCGTTGTGGGGGATTCGTGGGTTTTGAGTAGATCACGAGAGTTAGATGATCTGACTTTGGGAAACCAACTGAAATACCCCCTAGCCTCAAAACATCCCCACGCTCGGGGGTCGCAGCACCAGGCATTGACGCAAAAGAGAGAGCTGAGGGCATACAGTGGAGTCTTACTAATCATACATCCTCTCACATTCTCTACACATCTGCATCTCCTAGTTGTTGTTTTGATGCTTCTTTTGATCCTTCCAATCCTTGATGTTGCAGCTTCCGTAGCGATTGTGTAGCTTCATGTCGCTGTTCCGTTGATTCTTGTGATTCTGGAGATCCAAAGAGAGAGCAGATGGAGTTGTGGTAGCTGTGGAAGATCCAGAAGCGTCTTCTTGTCTTGATTATTCATCTCCAGAATCCTTGGCGCATCTGAAAACACATCGTACTCCACTGAAGTCAAAACCTTTCAACTAACCTCCAATCCTCAAGTCCCAGATCGAAAGCGGTGCGTTGAGGTAGGCGCCGCTCTCCACGATCCTTCTTGAGATGTTTAAGGATTCGTGGGTTCCAGATAATCGAGTACAAATCAAGGAATCAGACCTCCTAAGACACCCTCAGTCTCGAAACATCCCCAGGCGCGGGGGTCAGGGGCCTAAACGACGACGCAAAAGCGAGGACTGAGGGGCTCAAAAGGCTTCATACCTTTTCCTGCTCTCTATATCTGTTGGTATTGGCTCCGTCCTTGTTTCCGATGCTCCTGGTGGTCTTGGTGATCCTTCTATTCCATGTAGTGATTTGTAGAAGCTTCAGGAGCATTGAGGATCCTTTGAATGGCGTGGACGAGGTGGTAGATTGATTCATTGTTCCAGGAGACTTCAGAGGTGGAGGGATGGTTGGAGACGATTCTTGATGCTTCTGGTGATCCTGGAGCCAAGGTAGATGGAGCTGAAGACGTCGATGCAGTGGAAGAAGACGACGAGAAGTTGAATCCGCTGTTGTTGTTCGATGAGGATGTGACAGAGGCGAACGTTCTGAAAAAGAGAGAGAGTTGAAGAAAAAGTCCCAAATGAATGACTAAAACTCACTTCACTGATCCTAGTAGAGTCCTCGGATCTTCTGGTGGTCCTTTTGAGGCGTTTTCAAGCGTTTTTGGAACCTCCAAACAGTGTGGACGAGGTGTTGGATGGATCCAGAAGACGTCTTGGAGGCTCCTGGAGATCCCGAAGATCCTTTGAATCCTTGTAGTTGTCGTTTTGATCGCAAGAAGTCGAATTGAAGAGTGTTCTGAAAGCGAAAAGTTATCAAAATGGTCCAAATGAATGACTAAAACTCACTTTTATGATTGATCCTAGATGGGTCCTTGTCTTTGGATCCAATTGAGTGGTTTGGGCGAGACGGAGAAGGTTCGAAGAGCTGAAAAGAACAGAAAATTGATCAGAAATAGTGGAAATTTTAGAAAATCTATACAGAACAACAAGAAACAAAGAGGAAAAGAGCGGAGAATCGGAAACATTGCTAGAAACTCAATAACGGAAGGAATGAGAGGAAAAGAACAAGAAAACAAGATGAAAAGAGAGAAAATGAGCAGAGAGGTCCCCTTTTACAACCCAAAACAAGAGACACAGCGCCGGTTAGCACGGGGCGCACTTGCATACCCCTCCCGCCAATTGACTCCAAGGAGGTCAAATTCACCCTTGCGTGTCTGTTTTTGATCTTCTCCTCTCTTTTTTTAGTTTTTTTTATTGTTTTTTTGCCTTTTTTTTAGACCTACCAGTAACACAGTTATTTTTAGTGCTTTTTTGACAATGCCTTTTTCAAAACATGATATTTCCGTCAGTTTTTTTTCTAAAATTTTTGTAAAACTACCAATCGATAGCAAATTTTGTCTACTTTCTTTTATTAGTTGACAATTTTTTGATATCTTTCACAGGAATCTCGGAAAAATTCAAAAGTGGTTGCAATCTTGAAACACGAAGCAATTTTTTTTTTGACACTGTATTTTCAAACCATCACATTTCCGTCAGTTTTCGGTTTAAAATTTTTGTAAAACTACCAATCGATAGCAAATTTTGTCTACTTTCTTTTATTAGTTGACAATTTTTTGATATCTATCACAGGAACTGCAGGAAAATTCAAAAAGTGACTGTAAACTTGAAACTCAAGGTTATTTTCGGCGCATGTGACCTTTTGACAATGCATTTTTCAAAACATCACATTTCCGTCAGTTTTTTTTCTAAAATTTTTGTAAAACTACTAATCAATAGCAAATTTTGTCTACTTTCTTTTATTAGTTGACAGTTTTTTGATATCTTTCACAGGAATTCCAGGAAAATTCAAAAAGTGGTTGCAATCACAAAAGTCATTTTCAATTACTTTTTGAAATTGCATTTTTTAAAACACTATAATTTGGTCAGTTTTTGCTTTAAAATTTTTTTAAAAACACCAACTTATAGCAAAATTTGTCTAGTTTATTTATGTACTTGATTGTTTTTTGATATCTATTACAGGAATCTCAGGAAAATTCGAAAAAGTGGATGCAATCACAAAAGTCATTTTCAGTGACTTTTTGACAATGCATTTTTTAAAACCTCATAAATCCGTCAGTTTCTGCTCTAAAATTTTTTTACAATTACCAATCGATAGCAAATTTTGTCTAGTTTATTTTATTAGTTAACAACTTTTTGATATCTTTCACAGGAATCTCAGGAAAATTCAAAACGTGGCTGCAATCACAAAAGTCATTTTCAATTACTTTTTGAAATTGCATTTTTTCAAAACCTCACATTTCCGTCAGTTTTTACTCTAAAATTTTTGTAAATAGACCAATCGATAGCAAATTTTGTCTAGTTTATTTTTGTAATTGACAGTTTTTTGATATCTTGCACTACTATCTCAGAAAAATTCAAAAAGTGACTGTAATCTTGAAACTCTAATTCTGCATTTACAAAAAACCAATTGACTTTGACGCCCTGTATCTCAAAAACCAATAAAGGTATCAAAAAGTTGTTAATTAAAAACCTAAAGCCCGTTTTGTGGTCTAAATTTCGTTAGTTGACAACTTTTTGATACAAATTATAGTTTTCAAGTTATTAGGTTGGTTCATAAGTTTCGCGCAGTTGGTCGTTTCTCAATGATGAGTTGAGCTAAAAATCTGAAATTTTGCACATAATTCGATCAACCCTAAAAAACATCTTTGGCCAAATGGCAACCCACAACTCTCATTTTTGGCCGAGATAAAATTCTGAACGTCGCGTCAATTTTAGGGGTCAAAACTGTAAAAAATTCATCAGAGCAGCTAGATTTTTTCTGATTAGTGGAATCAAATACGCGTACAGCCAAAACATGATTGCAACTTAGTTTAGAATTTTAGAACGCGTTTCCGAATTTTGAGAAGGGGGCAAATTTTGGTCATTTTTGCTTGATTTTCGCACTGATTTCACTAATTTTGATTTTTTGAGCTTGTAAATTATTTCAAAAATCCAAATCAAAAAGTGAACAATTTACAGATAAATTTTGCATCATTTGCACCAAAAAGCAAAACTCCATATCGACTTTTTTAAAAATCGACCTGAAATTCTAAAAATTCGAAAACGCGTTGTAAAAATCCAAACTAAAGTGTAATCATGTATTGATCGTACGCGCAATTGATTCCATTAATCAGAAAAAATCTAGCTGCTCTGATGAATTTTTTAGCGATTTCGACCCAAAAATGGGTGGGACGTTCAGAATTTTATCTCGGCCAAAAATGAGAGTTGTGGGTTGCCATTTGGCCAAAGATGTTTTTTAGGGTTGATCGAATTATGTGCAAAATTTCAGATTTTTAGCTCAACTCATCATTGAGAAACGACCAACTGCGCGAAACTTATGAACCAACCTAATACAACTCTTCAAAGTTACTGAAAAATTGAAATTTTTTTTTCACAATTTCAAATTTTTTTAAAATTTTTTTTTCTAATTTCTAGGAACAATTGTTTGGTTAGTTTAGAAAACAAATAAAATTTTAATAAATCCCTATGAATTCCCATAGAAACCCCCCGGTCCAGACTACAGACATCTCCATTTTCTCTTCAATTTTTATTTTCCCCCGAAACACCAAAAAAAACATGTTCCGTGTTCATTGCTTCTCATTGACATACAAAATGATGAGAATAAGCGTGTTTCTAGTCTGCTTCTCTGTGTTTTGCTTTAATTTATCCCTAACAGCAACTGATACTCCAAAAATGACAATCTTCTGGGGAGAACCCATCGAGTACAGTGACTATGAGGAAGTTGACACTTGGGAGGAATGTTTGGAGGACTGTTTTGAGCAAGAGGATTGTGTGGTAAGGGTTTTTTTCAATTTTTAGAAGCCAACGTATTTTTGAAAATTTTTAAAAAAAATTTCCTGCATTTTTAAAATTTTTTTTGGCTTTCAAAAAATTTTTCAAAATTTTTCCAAAAATCCCGGTAATTTTCCAAAGGTCTTGTAATTTTTCCGAGAAATTCCTAAAGCAAAACTGATTTTTTGAAAATGAATTATCTCTGTCTAAAAATTCAGAAACCGGAATTTTCTAATTTTCAGAAGCTTAGGAATTTTTGAAAAAATTTAAAAATTCCCTGCATTTTTAAATTTTTTTTTTATTTCTAAAAAAATTTCAAAAAATGCTGGGATTTGTACTGGGTTCAGAAAAATAGAAAATTTATACGTTTCGAGTTTTCAATTTTGCTAGGGTTTGAGTGGTCTAGGAGAGGTCTAGAGATCTAGTAGAAATTTTTAAAAAATGAATTGACTTTCTGAATAAAAAGTTTTTGTATTGGGATGGGTGGTCCGAGCATTACGAATAAAGCTGAATTATTTTTGCTAAAATTTAGAAACCGAGAATTTCAGAAGAGTAGGGAAAAGAAGAGTATTGATTTTTCCAAACTTGAATTTTTTCACTAAAAAACCAGAAACCGAAATTTTTTTTTGAAAATTTGTTGGGGTTTTAGAAGTTTTTTGTGACATCAAAGATGGATCTATTGATTTTTCAAAAAAATAAATTACCTCTTATCCAAAAATCCAGAAACCGGGATGTTCAATTGAGCATTTCTGTAGGTCGTATCCTCGTATCCCACTGAAAAATAAATTGCAAAAAATTTTTCAAAATTTTTTTTCAATCAAAAAAAATTTCCAGCTAGTCTACACCCCCAACACCACCAATTGCTGGCTTTTCCGTTATGGAAATGTCACAAAAATTCAAAAATTGGATGGTTCTAGTGCAAATGGCAAGAAGGTTGCTTTTCGGGTGGGTTGGGATTTTTACAAATTTTTTCAACATTTTTCAAAATTTTTTTAAAAATTTCAAAAATTTATTTTCAGTCCACTATCCCCTCCAATACTTGCCCAGTGTCCCCCGACTCATTTTCCCAGTCCTACACCTCTCAAAACTCCCTCTACAACTCCACTATCACCTCTTCCAATGTCACCTGGCAAGTCACCTACAGTACGAAAACATGTCCCCTCAATTCCACTCTGTTCCAAAGGCAAATTGGTCCAGTTTGTGTGGGGATACGTTATTTTGAAGGGTTTGAGTGTGGTAATTGGTACAATGCTTCGGAATTGTGTGGAGAAAATGGAGGAAGGATAACTGGTCCAGGGGACTCCGAGGAATTGAAGATTTTGTTGAGTAAGAGTTTTTAAAAATTGGTTAAAAAACGTAAAAAGTTTTTTAGACTACGGAAAAAAAGTGAAAAAAATTTCAGTTATTGCCTGATTTTTTTTAGAATTTTTTGAAATTTTTAGAAAAAAATTCTAGAATTTTTTGAGATTTCGAAAAATTCTAGAAAAATCAGAAGACATCGAAACTTTTTTTTTCACTATTTTTACAGTAATTTACAAAACATTTTTTTGAAGTGTAGATTACAGGAAAATAAATAGAAAAAATTCCCTTTGGCTCCTGACTTTTCTGGAATATTTTGAATTTTTTTTTGAATTTTTTTCTAGAATTTTTTGAGATTTCGAAAAATTTTTGAAAAATCAGGGGACAACTAGAATTTTTATACTTTCCGTGATCTACAAAAATTAAAATTTTTTTGAATCTAGATTAATCAAAAATTAGCAGAAACAATTCCTGTTGTTTCCTGATTTTTCTAAAAAAAACTTTGAAAATTTTTGAAATTTTTTGGAAACTCTGAAATTTTTTTAGTGACTATGGAATAGGCTCAAAAAATTCTAGAAAAATTAGGAGACAACTAGATTTTTTTCGCTATTTTTCCCGTTATTCCCGTAATCTACAGAACATTCGACGTTTTTTTTTCCAAACTTCAATTTTTCAAAAATTAAAAAAAATTTTTAGGCTGGACCACAAAATCCGCAAATTTAGCAGCCGGTTGCCCGGCTGCCAAAGCTCCCGGAGGCATTGTTTGGCTTGATGGAAACAGTCTAAACGTTACAAAACAATTCATTTATCAAGATGAGACAATTTCGGATTACAACAAAAATTTGAGAGGCGCTACTGTGCCAAAGGGGACTGTTCCGGGGTACTGTTACTATTTGGCTACACGACAACAGTTGGTTGATGATTATCCGTAAGTTTTTTAACAGTGAAAATGTACAGAAAATTTCAAAAAATCTTATAAAAATTTTTGAAAAAAATGTATGATGGAAAAAAAAAATTTTTCCAATTTTTTTTTTGAAAATTAGGTACCAATTTTTTCAAACCCTCAAAACAACCTTTCAAACTAAAAATCAATAAAAATTGTTAACTAATAAAATGTAGAGCTCTTTAAGCTCTATCAAACAACATAAAAATTTTTTAAAAATCATCAATTCTAAATTTTTTACAGCTGCGCTTATGTTGGCTCTCCAACAGACTGTTTCATTGGAGCTGCATGTCGATTGGAACCAATTTAATCGGAAATTCAAGTGTTTTTTCAAGTTTCTGAGGATATAAAATTGTTGAAAATGGTTGATTCCTTTTATTTTAAATTCCGAAAAATTGGAAAAAATCATTTTCAGTTTTTGAAGTATTTTTCTGAAAATTCGAAACTTTTTTTTTCTAAATTTCTGAAATGTTCTATGATTTTTTCAGCTAAATCTAGGGGGTCTAAAAGGTTCAGAGGACTGTAAGAATTTTTTTGAAATAAATAATGAATCTCTTAAAATTAATTTTAACAAGTTCAATGACGTTTGGAATTTTTCTGGATTTTTCTGAATCTTCCAAAAAAAAATTTCAATTTCAGAAATTTTTCTAATTTTTCTAGATTTTTTACAGCTTTATTATTGCAAGATAACTCCAAATTTACCTTTTTATCAGCCATTTCAACCGGGAACTCTGCTTGTAGACCTCTTGCAAGACGGATCTTTGCTAGAAAATAAAAAAATCATCATCAAATCGAAAAAAAATTTTTTTTTCGGAAAATAAAAAATGATAAGAGAACGTGATAAAAACAAGAGGAACACGTTAAAAAAAGAAAAAACACGCAGAAAAGAAACAAAAGAGAAAGAGAGGCAAGAGAAAAAAGAAAAGAAGGGGAGGGGTTGGTCAAATGGAAGATTGTGGGTCTAGAAATTAGAAAAATTGTTATTTTTGTATTGTAGCCTTCAGAAATTGCAGAATTGTTGATTTGTTGGATATTGGGACTTTTCTGAAACAGAAAAAAAATTGAAGTTTTCTTTTTTTTTCTGTTCGATGTGTCGATGTGGGTCTTGAAATTAGGAGAATTTGTTGTTTTCTTGTCTTTGGGTCTTCGAATTAAAGAATAAGTGATTTGTTGAATATTGGAAATTTCTAAAACAGAAAAAAAATGAAATTTCGAAAGTTTGAAAATTAAAAAAAAATTTATTTTGTTTTTTTTCGATAAAAATGTGGGTCTGGAAATTTGAGAAATGATTTTCTCCGGATCACAGCGTTTGCCAATTGCAGAATTTTCTATCTGTCAAATATTAGAACCTTCTGAAACAGAAAAAAAATGAAACTTCGAAATTTTGAAAATTTTGAAAAAAAAATTTTTGAAAAAATTTTGAAAATTTTTCAATGTTTCATGCTGTTTTTTTTTTTAATTTCAGTTTCTGATGTGTAGCATGAGTTTCAAAATCGTTTTTTCAAACCTTTATGGATTATTTGCCCTATCGGTGCCACTGTTTCAAATAAACCACAATTTCAGAATAACCGAAAGTTTGCAATATCCAAAATGCCTTTCTCACATTTTTTATTTCTTACAGTTTCAAGAACACAATTTATAATTGGAATAATGTTTTTGGCAATTATTAGGTTGGTTCATAAGTTTCGCGCACTTGGTCGTTTCTCAATGATGAGTTGAGCTAAAAATCTGAAATTTTGCACACGCATAGGTCAATCCTAGAAACCATCTTTGGCCAAGTGGCAACCCACAACTCTCATTTTTGGCGGAGATAAAATTCTGAACGTCGCGTCAATTTTAGGGGTCAAAACTGTAAAAAATTCATCAGAGCAGCTAGATTTTTTCTGATTAATGGAATCAATTGCGCATACAGTTAATACATAATTGCAGTTTAGTTTGGATTTTTACAACGCGTTTTCGAATTTCTAGAATTTCAGGTCGATTTTTAAAAAAGTCGATATGGAGCTTCGCTTTTTGGTGCAAATGATGCAGAATTTATTTGTAAATTGTTTACTTTTTGATTTGGATTTTTTAAAAAATTTTCAAGCTCAAAAAATCAAAATTAGTGAAATCAGTGCGAAAATCAAGCAAAAATGACCAAAATTTGACCCCTTTCCAAAATTCGGAAACGCGTTCTAAAAATCTAAACTAAACTGCAATCATGTATTAGCTGTACGCGTATTTGATTTCACTAATCAGAAAAAATCTAGCTTCTCTGATGAATTTTTTACAGTTTTGACCCCTAAAATTGACCCGACGTTCAGAATTTTATCTCGGCCAAAAATGAGAGTTGTGAGTTGTTATTTGGCCAAAGATGGTTTCTAGGGTTGACCGAATTATGTGCAAAATTTCAGATTTTTAGCTCAACTCATCATGGAGAAACGACCAACTGCGCGAAACTTATGAACCAACCTAATAGATCAGTCTCTATTCAATTGGTATCTTCTGAAACAAAACACGTTTTTTTTTAGAAATTTAAACTTTGAAAAAAACATTTTTTTTTGAAATTTTTTTCAATTTCCCAGGTGGCTGTTTTTTTCAGCTTGATTTACAAAAAATATTTTCAAAGTTTTAGAAATTTTTTAAAGAAATTTTAGCCACTGTTTCAAGTAAACCACATAATAAAAATAACTTCCAATGATTTCCAATACCAATTCGAATGCCGTTTTTTTTTCATTTTTATTTTTATTTCTCACAGTTTCAAGAACACAATTTATGATTGGAATAAATTTTTTTGGCAATCATATCTTCCTTGTCTTTTTCTAGATTGCTCAAAAAATTTTAATTCGAATAAAAATTCTTGCATTTTTCACAATTTTTTTTGAAAATCCAAATCCCAAAAAATCATTAAAAAATAAAAATAAAAATTTTGTTTTCAAATTTTATGACTACCTTCTAAACCACTTTATGTCTTGATCTCCATGACCACTAATGCTTTTTTAGCCTCTTACATTAGTCTAGCTATCCTTCATTTTCAAGAAAAAAATTTCAAATTCCAAATTCGCCTGTTTTCAATTTTCGACTTCGAATTTTTTTGTGAAACTTCTGATGATCCTGCAACTAATTTTTATCCTTATTCTAATCCCCCTAACCTCCTCAACCCTAACAATGGTAGTAATCTGGGGTCGTCCCATCGAGTACACCTCATTCGAATCAATCCAAACCACGTGGCAAGACTGTTTGGATCAGTGTTTTGAAGAGGACACGTGTGTTGTGAGTTGTAGAGACTCAGAAGATCCAGAACCCCTTGTTTTTACTTTAGTTCCTGGAAAAAACAGAAAATGGTTGTAACCTGTATCGATTTGGAAATGTCTCGGTGGTGGAGAAATTGGAAAAAAGTTCCGGGGTGAAGATGGCGATAAAGGTGAGTGTTTTATAAATGTTTTTTAGCTTGATTTGCAGTTTTGATATTTTCTGAAAAATTCCGGAAAAAAATTTTTTTCATGAAAAACATTTTTCAAAATTGAAAAAAAAAGTTTTTGAAGATTTTTTTTTCGGAATTTTTTAGATTTTTATTAGGGTTGATATTTTAAAATTCAAATCTATTGTTACACTATTTGAATCATTCAATAACGGATAAAAACCAATTCAAATGAAAATTCCAAAAAAAAATTTTTAACTTTTTTTCAAAATTGAAAAAAAAATTTTCCGGAATTTTCTAGAATTTTATCAGGATTTGTAGAGAATTTTTAATTTATTTTTTGCTTTATTTGAATTATGTGAAAATCATTGAAAACCCCTTCAAATGAGGAATCTGGATTCTTTTTTCAAATTTAAAAAAAAAAAAAGTTTTTTTCGAAAACAAAAATTTTCCCTGCTTTTTTCAGAAATTTATCAGGATTTTAATTTTTGAAATATCCGATTAATGTTAAAAAAAAACATCTATTTCTGTTTTATCAATCCTAATAAAAATCTCAAGAATTTGAAAAAAAATTTTAGGCTCGAAAAAACTTGAAAAAAAAAATTTTTTTTCGGATTTTTCAGGTCAACATGGAAAACGAAATGTGTCCTCTAACAGACGCCTGGGTGTCCTCCCAATCCAGTTATTATGCCTATCAAGATGCCACAATGAACTACACTACCACTATCACCCCCAATGCCTCACTTCTCTACTTTTCCTTCAATGCAACCTCACTTTTCTGTCCGCCCGGATCACAGTATTTTGTCCGGGGAAATTTGACAGTTTGCCTTCAAATCCGCTTGTTCCCTGACCCGATTTGGTGTGGAGATTATTCAAATGCCCTTGATCTTTGTAAAGAGGGCAATGGACTGAGTATAACAGGCCCGGGAAGTCTAGAAGAGTGGCAATATATCTTGGCACAAACCACAAATTCCACGTTGAAAGCTGTAGAGTACCCTGAAATTTATACCAATCACACTTTCAAAGTTTGGTTGGATGGATGGAGCAAGTACACTGCTGGGGAATTCGTCTATGAAGATGATACTCATTTTGAAAAACAGTTTTATACTTTTGGGTATCATCAACCGGATGGGACAACCAAGGACTTTTGTTTGCACTTGAGATATCGCACCAGTGACGCTGTGGATGACTCGATGTAAGTTGACCTACCTGTCTCGCCACGAAATCAGTTTTTTGCTGTTTTCTTGATTTTGAACTGATTTTTTTTAAATTTTTTTGATGAATTCGGATAGAATAGAAAATTTGAAACCGATTGATAGCCAGTTCAACCAAAACTGTTCAGTTTTTCAGCTAAAATTTTCAGATTTCGTGTAGTTTTTTGAAAATGAGTGAATCGCAATGAAAAACTCAATAATTCTGGTCGAATGAACTATTTCTAGGTTCCAAATTCTTTTTTCTATCCGTTTTCATTAGTAAAAATTCAAAAAAGTTGGTCCAAAAACGAGAAAACAGCAAACAACCGATTTCGTGGTGAGACCCGCTGAGTGCCACTTCGCGTGACAGTAATAGATTTTCTCTAATTTATTAAAGTTGGATTCACATAAAAAATTTCCGAGATTACTAGAAAAATAGTTTCAAAAAATCCCGTTGTTTCCTGATTTTTCTAGAATTTTTTGAAAATTTTTGAAAACTTGTGAATTATTTTTAGTGGCCTTTTTGGGGGACTAGGACATTTCAAAAATTCTAGAAAAATTAGGAAACAACGGGATATTTTTCTCAACTCCTACATTTTTTAAATCCAATTTGAAATTTTTTAGATGCAAAGCAATTTCTGGAATTAGTAGCGCCTACAGTGAGAAGTATTGCCTTCGTGGAGCTGTTTGTAGGATTCAACCGAAGATTTGAAAAAATGACTTTGTTGAATAAATTTTGTATCTTGTTTTATGTTCCTTGGAAAACAAAAACAGGAATCAAACTAGGAACACTTGAACTTTTAGACACATTGACACCTATCCAATAGTTTCCATGGAAACTTGACATCCTGTTTTCAAAATTTCTAGTTTCCGACATTCAAAAAAACGTCTTGCTACCAAGTTCTAGATGCGTTTCCTACCTGTTTTCTTTATTATCTTTGGGGCCAGTTCAGCCGTCAAAACAATGGCTATTGTTTTTGGAGAAATGGAACTAAGAGAGGACTGTGAAATAGAAAGCCCCTGGGAATATTGCATTGAACGATGCCTTCGGGAAGATGACTGTTTGGTAAGATTATTTCAAAAATACTAATCCAAAAAAGCGTAGAGTTCAGTATATTGAACGACTGGCCGGATTCCAGGGGTTCGGATGTAGGTTATTCCGTTTTGGAAAGGTCTGGAAAGTTCGGAAAGGAGGGGATTACGAAAGAATTGGATTCAAAGTACGGTTTACGCACTTGGTTTCGACAATTCAGTATTTCAGATTGATTTAGAGTCTGAAACTTGCCCCGTTGATGAATCAACACTGGAAGGATCTTACACTTATCAAGTCAATGGAACCATCTACAAAGTCACAACTTCTCAGGAAACCAATAATGAAATTAACTACCTCAATTTCAAACACGAAATCATCCCTCCTACATGTCCAGCGGGCTCCAGGAACTTCACTAGAGGCACTGATCAAGTATGCATTGGAGTTCGATACTTCTCCGAAGAGCCTTGGTGTCGAAACCATGAAGAAGCATCAGCGCTTTGCAAAAAGAGCAATGGGATCAGTTTGACCGGACCGGCCAACAATGAAGAATGGGAGTACTTGTATGGTGAGAAAGCTCAAAGTTTGTTTATTCATTTTTTACATCCAGCGGAAGGAACTAATGCAACCAACGCGCATGCCGGTGCCCCAGAAAATATCACTTTTAACAGCTTTTACGTCTGGATTGATGGCTGGTGTAAAGATGAGGAGAAAATTTTTGTAATGGAAGATTCAAGTCATGGTGGAACTAGCGCATATCCGTTTTATAGTTCGGCACCAGATGATGGTCTGGAGGCCTGTTTGTACTTTCCGTACGCAGGAAAAATTGATGATCAACCGTAAGTGAAAATGAAAGTAAGGTTTGCTAAAAATCTATTTTTTTCTAGATGCACACGTGAACGAAGATCAGAGACCAGTTACGACTATTGTTTTCGAGGAGCTGCGTGTAGAATTCAACCAGAAACACTGCTCTAGACGCTTTGATTTATCGCCCAGTATTACCATAAATTTTCGTTTTGCTTCAAAGTTTCCCCTAGAAACCGAGATGTTCTTGAAGTTTCCTT
Source organism: Caenorhabditis panamensis (assembly GCA_900883565.2). Classification (NCBI taxonomy): domain Eukaryota; kingdom Metazoa; phylum Nematoda; class Chromadorea; order Rhabditida; family Rhabditidae; genus Caenorhabditis; species Caenorhabditis panamensis. The sequence goes on along the minus strand of LR538082.1, from coordinate 24,476 downwards.
TGCCTTTTTCTTGAAACTTCCCTCATTTTCCATACACAAAATGGTCTTTTTACTATTTTTTATCTTCTCCCTGATCCCTCTATCCTGTCCAACACTAACAATGGTAGAAATCTGGGGTCGTGTTGTAAAGTCCACCTCATCTGAATCAATCGAAACCACTTGGGAAGACTGTTTGGTGCAATGTTTCAATAATGAGACGTGTGTGGTAGGTACTAGAGATCCAAAAAACACGGAAAACTTTTGTTTTAGTTCCTGGAAAAAACAAAAAATGGTTGTAGCCTTTATCGATTTGGAAATGTCTCGGTGGTGGAGAAGTTGAATAAGAGTTCCGGGGTGGAAATTGCGATAAAAGTGAGCGTTTTAGAAAAATTTTTCTTAACTAAATTGAAGCAAAAATGATTTCTGAAAAATTCCGAAAAAAAATTTTTTTTTCAAAATTTTTTCAAAAATTTGGAAAAAAATTCCAATTTTTTCTGGGGTGTTACTGATGGTTTTCAGCACATCTAGGTAGTGTTAAAAACAGATCTAAATTTCTTCTATCAATTCTAATCAAATTCAAGAAAATTCCAAAAAAAAAAAAAAATTTTTAATTTTTTTTCAAAATTGAAAAAAACAAATTGAAAAAAAATTCAAATTGATCCTGAGGGGTTACTGATGGTTTTCAGTACATCCAATTAAAGCTCAGAATAGTTTGAAATTTTTACTAACAGCTCAAATCAAATTCAAAAAAAAACCCAAAAATTTTTTTTAAATTTTTTCAAAATTGAAAAAAAATTATGAAAATTTTTTTTCTTTTTTTTAAAATTTTTCAGAAATTTATTAGGGTTGATAGTAAAATTTTAGATTTAATTTTTTCTTTATCAAAATTTTTAAAAACCAGTGAGAACCCCTTTTTAGGAAATACAGCAAAAAAATTTCCCTAGCTACAAAAAAAATTTTTTTTTTAAAATTGATTTGAAGCCATTCTCTAGGTCAACATGAAAAACGAAATGTGTCCTCTAACAGACTCCTGGGTGTCCTCTCAATCCAGTTATTATTCCTATCAAGATGTCACAATGAACTACACTACCACTATCACCCCCAATGCCTCACTTCTCTACTTTTCCTTCAATGCAACCTCTCTTTTCTGTCCTCCTGGATCACAGTATTTTGTCAGAGGGGAGAACACTGTTTGCATGGAGATTCGATGGTTTTCCAACCCCTCTAACAATCAAAATTATACCCAAGGAAGTGCACTTTGTAGAGAAAACAATGGGATTAGTCTAACAGGCCCTGCAAGCAATGAGGAGTGGCAGTGGTTGATGGGTAAAAACGATTGGCTTCTAGAGGCTATAACTCAAAGGGGTTTAAAGATATTAAAAAAGTGTCAACTAATAAAATATAGCTTATTTTATAAGGAACATTTTGTTAGTTGACAACTTTTAGATAGCTTTATTGGTTTTTGAGATATACCGGTTTTTCCTTTTCCCAAAAGGTATTTTTTAGCGTTAAGTAAAAATGGGGTAGTTGCGTTTCTAACTGTATCTCAAAAACCAGAAGAGGTATCAAAAAGTTGTCAACTGATAAAAGATAGCCTATTTTATAAGGAACATTTTGTTAGTTGACAACTTTTTGATATCTCTTACAGAAACCGAGATATTAAGCGATCTATTACGGTCAGGCAAAGTGGCAATAGGCGGATCTCGCCACGAAATCGGTTTTGAGCTGTTTTCTCGGTTCTGGTCCAATTTTTTGAAATTTTTTATATAAAAACAAATAGAAAATAAGATTTAAAAGTTAGAAATAGCCAATTTGACCAAATTTAGTTGAATTTTCATTGAGAACTACCCGTTTTTGTAGCCTCAAAGACAAAAACACAAAATCTTAAATTTTTCCATGAAAAATTAAATATTTTGGGTCAAATCAACTATTTCTAGAATTTAAACTTTTTGCTCTATCTATTTTTGTTTGAAAAAACTCAAAAAAGTTGGTATTTTCAGCGCAAAACTCAGGAAATCATTTGTGGGTAGATGGATTTTGCAATGAGACACAAGGCTCTTTTTATTTTGAAGATGATACTCATTATGGATTGACTAATTATCCCCCACAAGGAACGTATAATACTCCAGATGCGTGTATGTATTATCCATACTATAAAGGCATCGATGATGTACAGTAAGGAGGAAAAAATTTTTTTTGAAAAAAAAATTTTTTTTTTTTTTTAGATGTTGGCAAAATTTTCGTGGAGCTGTTTGTCGAGTTCAACGGATTGATCAGTAATTTGAAAAATGTTATAAGTGTTAATATGAATTTTTTCATAATTTAGGTAGCTTTTTACTCAAAAAAAAATTTTTTGAATTTTTTTTTGGAATTTTTTGTTTTTTGTCAAATTTTTTGTGGAGCTGTTTGTCGAGTTCAACAAATCAGTCAATAATTCTAGACTTGAAATAAAAATTTTATGACTGAATTTACATGCCGTTTTACTATTTTGACCGGGGCAAAAGCAGCGGAAAAATAAAAACAAAAATTTTCATTTTTTTTCAAACTTTTTTTTTCACAATTTCAAAATTTTTCTAAACTTGAAATTCTGTCATTTCTCTAATTGGATATGTTTTTTCCGTTCATATTCTTATTTCCTCTATTTTTTCCTATCCCCCAGGTAATTTTTTAAAAAATTCAAAAATTTTGAAATTTTTTTTAATTTTTTTTAGACCCAAGCCACTCTACAAATGGTCCTGGTTTACGGGAAGCCTGTAAATTATACAAGTTATGACAAAATTTTGTCCGATTACGATAGTTGTTTGGCTATTTGTTATCATCGGATTGATTGTGTGGTATGAAAAAAAAAATTTTTTTTCAAAAAAATTTTTTTTTAATTTTTGAAAAAAATTTTTTTTTTTTTATTTTTAAAATTTTTCATTTTCAGTCCTCCTACTTCAAAGCCCCTTATGATTGTTTACTTTTCAAGCAAAATGGAATTTTAAAAATTCAAAAAATGGATAGTTCAAGTGGAGAAATTGTGTCGTTCAAGGTGAAAAATGAAATTTATTTTCTGATTTTTAAAAAAATTCAAAAAATTCAGAGAAATCTAACAACCTGTTCTAAAAGTAACGATCCTCCAATGTTTGATCAACCTGTTGTTACCGTAAGAAAAAAAAATTTTAAAAACTGAAAAAAAAAATTTTTTGAAAAAAATTTTTTTTTTTCAAAAATTCAAAAAAATTCCAAAAAAAATTTTTTCAGGAATCCTTTCAAAACTCCAGTATCCTCTACACTTATTCCATTAAGAAAATTACAAATTCCAATGGAAATATCTTCTGGAATTTTACATTTACTCAATTTACTCAATGCGCGCCAAATCACTATGTCTTGGTTAGAGGGAGTACTGTAGTTTGTGTGGCGGTGAATTTTAAAAAAATTTTAAAATTGAAAAAAATTATGTTGACTGTGTTTAGGTGCTCCTATTCCCATCTCCATACTGTAAAAATCAAACTGACGCTGTAAAACTTTGCAAAAAAAATGGTGGATTAGGATTGACCGGGTCAGCCAGTACTGTTGAAAATGGCTTATTTGCTAGTAAGTCAGAAAATTAAAAATAACTCGGTTAGAATTAAAGATAGCAAAAAGTCATCAACTAACAAAATAAACTAGAGAAAATTCTCTACAATTTACCATTTTAAATTTTTTAAAAATATTTTTTTCAGACTACATAACCAAGGCTCTAAGTTCCACGAAAACCAGCATGAATTTCAAGTACCTGGATATTTGGGTTGATGGATATCAAACCTCTCCTGGAAAATACAACTGGACTGATAAATCATTGTCAAATCTTGATGCTTATAATTGGGAACCTTACTCAAAAACTGGGAAAATGGGCCCATGTAGTTTTTATTTGTTGGAAGCACCAACTGCCAGAAGTAGAGGGTGTGATTCTACAACTGATGGTGTTTCTTATTGTTTCCGAGGAGCAGCTTGCCGGATGAAGCCTGTTTTACAGTATTGATAAGTGATTTGAATTGGAAAAAATAAATTTGTTTCAAAAAACTTGAAAAAAAAATTTTTTTTTCACAGTTTCAAAATTTTTCGAAAAAAAATTGTCTTTTTTTTGAATTGATATCACAAATTTTGATCAATATCTAAATTTCTCAAATAGATACAAAAAAGTTGTCAACTAACAAAATATTCCTTATAAAATAAGCTATTTTTCATTAGTTGACAACTTTTTTATATCTCTAATCCCTGCCAAGTTATAGCCTTCAGATAAAAAATTTTAAAAATCCGATATTTTTTCCTTATTTCCAAAATTTTCTAAAATTCCCGAAAATTCCCATTTCCTCTAATAAATCAAATTTTACGTCTTGCAATTTTCAGAAATATAAATCAAGGAGAAATTCGTCTACTCCTGGTAACCAAGGCCTTCAAAAAAACCGCCCAGACTGAAGAGAAAAATTGGAAAAATTTTTATTATTTTTCGAAAAAAAAATTTTTTTTTCAAAAAATTTTTTGAAGCCAAAAATGCAAAAACCTTTGTTTCTTATACATTTTTATTTGTTTTTGATTGTTTTCAAGATTCCCCAGGTACAAATTATCAATTTTTATGACTTTTCAAAAAAAAAATTTTTAGACCCAAGCCGATTTGAAATTGATCCTAGTCTCCGGAAAACCTGTAAATTCCCCAATTTATGATGAGTTATCAATTGATATTGATAGTTGCTGGGCTACATGTTATTACAAAACGGATTGTGTGGTGATTGGATTTTAAAAAAATTGAAAAAAAAAATTTTTTTCAAAAAAAAATTTTTTTTTTTGAAATTTTTTTTGTTCGAAATTTTTTTTAGCTCGCCTACTTCGAGGACCCTAATATCTGTCAAATTTTTAAACCAAATGGAACTTTAAAAATTCAAAAATTAGAAACAAGTGATGGGAATACGGTAGCGTTCAAGGTCTGGTTACAGTACCCCAAAAAATGAAAAAAATGAAAAAAAATTTAAATTTTTAGAGAAATTTGTCAACTTGTCCTAGTAGTACAGATGCTCCAATGTTTGGCGAAAATCGTGTTACGGTAAAATGAAAAAAAAAAATTTTTTTAATTCAAAAAATTTTCAAAAAAAAAATTTTTTGAAAAAAATTTTAAAAAAAATTTTTTTTCAATTTTTTTTCAATTTTTATCACTAATTCACCAGTTTTCCAGGAATCCTACACCTCCGACACTCTAAACTATCAATACACCATTATAAAAACCATACTTTCCATTACTACTTATTGGAGTTTTTCGTTTGGAGGTTTTCTGCAGTGTTGTTCAACGAGTTATCAATTGGTTAGAGGAGATACAACTGTTTGTGTGGAGGTAAGAAAACATGCTTAAAAAATAGGAAAAAAAATCTAAAAAATCGATGAAAAAAAAATTTTTTTTTTCATTTTTTGAAAATTTGAAAAAAAATTTTTTTTTGGAAAAATTTTTTTTTTTGGAAATTTTTTTTTCAACAGATAAATTTTTTAGATCCGTCTATTCCCGGCTCCATACTGTGCCACACAAACTGCTGCCACAAGTCTTTGCACAGCAAATAATGGTCTAGGTCTAACTGGGTCTTACAGTACCACAGAGAACACGTTTTTTCAACGTAAGTCCTTTTTTTGGGTTTTGGACCGATTTTCTTGAAGTTTTCAATAGAAAATTGATTTGAAATCGTTGTTTCCATCGATTTTCATCAGTTTTAGCCTGTTTTCCACTAAAAAACAGAGAGGGACTAGGATTTGCAAATGCGGTTTCTTGGCCACGGCCACTAAAAAAATTCAAAAAATTTCAAAAAATTCTAGAAAAATCAGGGAACGACGGGGATTTTTTCTACTATTTTTCCCGTAATCTTCGAAATTTTCTACGTTTTTCGAAAATTAAAAAAAAAACCGGAAATCGGTTTGCAGCAAAAATTCGAAAAAGGTTTGTTTTTCGATTTTTGGAAAATTTTCTTGAAGTTTTTCGATGAAAAATGGTTTCAAATCGTTGTTTCCATCAATTTTTATCATAAATTTGGTGTTTTGAACCAATTTCCCATCTGTTTTGATCTATTTTGCCCTGAGGGACTAGGATTTGCAAATGCGGTTTCTAGGCCACGGCCACCAATTTTTTTTGGTTTTTCAAAAAAATTCAAAAAAAATTTTTTTTTCAAAAAAAAAAAAAAAATAGAAAAATCAGGAAACGACGGGGGTTTTTTCTACTAATTTTCCCGTAATCTAAAAAATCTACGTTTTTTAAATCCAAAAAATTGAAAAAAACTGCAAAAAAATCGGTCCAAAACCAAAAAAAAATTGAAAAAAAAATTTTTTTTCAAGTTTTTTTTCCAATTCTCAAAAAAATTCAGAATACATTAACAAAACTATCCGCTCCTTGACAACTGGATTCAACTACGCGTACCTGGATTTTTGGGTGGATGGAATTTACAATAATTCCCAGTACTCCTGGACTGACAGTTCTCTTACTAATGGTCTTGATGCTTATGATTGGGATGATGCTTCGAAAAGTAGTGACTACGACGGATGGCCGTGTACTTATTTTGTAATAGATTCACCAATGGCTAGGAGGAGGGGGTTAGTGAGAAAAAAATTTGAAAAAAAATTTTTTGAAAAAAAAAATTTTTTGAAAAAAATTTTTTATATATTTTTTTTTAGGTGTGATTCATCGTCGGAAGGTGCCGGTACTTACTGTTTCAGAGGAGCCGTTTGTAGAATTAATCCTGTTTTGACGTATTCATAAACAATTTATGATAAAAATTGATTTGAAAAAAATTTCAATCCTAAATAAATTTTTTTTTTTTTTTTCAATTTTTTTTTCATCACCAAAATGTTTTGAATCAATTTTTTCAATTTTTCCAATGAATTCAGATAGAATAAAAAATTTGAAATCGGTTCATAGTCAGTTCAACCAAAACTTTTCAGTTTTTCAGCTAAAATTTTCAGATTTCGTGTAGTTTTTTGAAAATGAGTAAATCGCAATGAAAAACTCAATAATTCTGGTCGAATGAACTATTTCTAGGTTTCAAATTTTTTTTCTATCCGTTTTTATCAGGAAAAATTCAGAAAAGTAGGTCCAAAAACGAGAAAACAGCAAAAAACCGATTTTTTTCAGTTGTTTCCTTGAAGTATCAAAAAATTAGAGTTCAAGTTCAAAAATCAAAATTTTCGAAACAAGCATCGATTTCAAAACCCCCGACACATAAAAGTTATTGCATTCATCGCAACCTGAAAGCGCCTTTAAAAAGGGGTCAATCCTTGGTTTAAAATTACAAAGTTTTGATTTTCTAAAACTTTCGAAATTTTTTTTGAAAAATCAGAAAAAAATTTTTTTTTTTAAATTTTTTTTTTGAAGCTTCCTCAAAACATGGAAAAATTTATACTGTCTCTGCATTTTTCTCTACTTTTTATGATTTTTTGGATCCCCCAGGTACAAATTTTTAGGATTTTTAAACTAATTTTTTAAATCAAATTTTTTAGACCCAAGCCGACGTGAAAATGATCGAAGTCTCCGGAAAACCTGTAAATTCCCCAAATTATGAAGAGTTATCAAATGATATGGCTAGCTGTTGGGCTATCTGTCGGGATAGAGTGGATTGTGTGGTAATTTTTGAAAAAAAAAATTTTGGAAAAAAAATTTTTTTTCAAAATTTTTCAAAAAAAATTTTTTTTTTAATTTTCAATTTTTAGCTAGCCTACTTCGAGGACCGTGATACCTGCAGAATTTACAAGCCAAAAGGACCATTAGAAGTCGAGAAATCAGATGAGGATAGCTGCGGGGGTACTGTAGCGTTCAAGGTCTGGTTACAGTAATCCAAATTTTTTTGTATTATAAATTTTTCAATTTTTCAGAGAAATATTTCTTCTTCATACCCCAGTGACACTGAGGATCCATTGTTTGGCTCGAGTAGTGTTACGGTAAGATTTTTAAAAAAATTAGTTTTGAGAAAAAATTTCAAAAAAAATTTCAAAAAAAAAAAATTTTTTTTTTCAAAAATTTTTTTTTGACTCTAAAAATGATCTTTTTATTTTATTTTCAGGAATCCTACATCTCCGACACTCTAACCTACAAATACACCATCACAAAAACCTCAGAACGCCGTGGAAATACTTATTGGAGTTTCAGTTTTGGAGGTTTTACAGTGTAGTTCAACGAGTTATCAATTGGTTAGAGGAGATACTACTGTTTGTGTGGAGGTGGGAAATAAACGAGAAAAACAATGAAAAATGAGAAAAATTGCATTTGAAAAATTTTGAAAATTTCGGTTTTTTTTTCAAATTTTTTTTTTTTTTTCAAAATTTTTTATTGATTTTTTCTTGTTTCTGGACCAATTTTCGCAAATTTTGCAAGAACCTAGAAATGGTCAATTTGACCGAGATTAGTTAGTTTTTTTAATTAAAATTTTTCGAAAAAAAAACAAAAAAAAATTTTTTTTTGTACAAAAACACAAAATCAAAAAATCTCAAAAAATTCCAGTCAAATCTACAATTTCTAGGCTCTAAATATTTTTTTTAATCCGTTTTTATTCAAAAAAAAATTTAAAAAATTGATCGAGCAACAATGAATTTCAAAAAAAATTTCAAAAAAGTGCATTTTTTTCTGAATAAAAAAAATCGAATTTTTTCTCTAGATCCGCCTATTCCCGGCTCCATACTGTAACACACAACCTGCTGCTACAAGTCTTTGCACAGCAAATAATGGTCTAGGTCTAACTGGCTCTTACAGTGTCGCAGAGAACACCTTTTTCTCACGTAAGTTTCTTGTTTCGTGGGTTTTTTAAGTGTTCAAAAATTTCAAAAAATTCTACAAAAATCAGGAGACGACGAGGAATTTTTCTACTATTTTTTCAGTAATCTAGAAAAAATTTTGCGTTTTTTGAAATAAAAAGAAAACTGAAAAAAAATCCAAAAAAATAATTTTTTTTGAAAATTTTTTTTTCTGAGCTCAATTTTTGTAACCAATTCAGAGTACATCAACAAGGTTTTTGCATCCGATTCAATCATAAATAACTACCCGTTCCGCGATATTTGGGTGGATGGAACATACAACAACTACCAGTACTCTTGGACTGACACTTCTCTCACTTTCGGCCTAGCTGCCTATGATTGGGATGCTGAAGCGAGAAATCCGAACAACCCAAGAGCTTGTTCGTTTTATGCACAAGGATTACCAATGGCTAGAAGATGGCCGTGAGTGATAAGAAACATCTAAATTTAGACTTTAAAAAAAGTAAAATTTTTTAGGTGTAATATTGCGTCGGAAGGCAATTACTGTTTCAGAGGAGCCGCTTGTCGAGTCAAGCCTGTTTTGCAATATTGACATGATGTGAAACATTGCATTGAAAAAATTTCAATTTCGAATAAATGTTCTATTTTGTTTCAAAGTTTCCTTATCACCAAAAATTTTTTCGATGTTCATTGTCATTTGAAGCATGAGAGAATTCAAAAAATGATATCCGAGAGAAATTTTTTTTTCGAGTGAGAGCAGGTTCAAGATGGGGAAACAACGTCAAAATGAACAAGGAGTTCAGAAATTTTCAGTTTCAAAAATTTCCAAAAGTGAAATATTTTTCGACACTCTAGTGTTCTCTTGTATGCACGTTTCAGTCTCCTATCAATGAAAACCGTTTTTTTCAAATTTTCAATAGTTTTTGATATCCAGAAACCTAAAGCATTGAGCCACTGATTTAAAAAAAATTTAAAGTTCTTCTTTTTTACATTTTTTTAAATTTTCAATTTTTCCCGTTTCTTCAAATCCCTATCACCAGAAACCAATGTATCCTAAAATTCGTGGAGCCAATGAATTTCCATTCATTGTTTTGAATTTTGAACTGTCAATTTTTGAAAGCCAAAAACAATATTATGTGCAAAGGAAAAAGAATAATATTAAAATAAAAAGAACACATTGATTATCTCAGCTCCCATCGAATCCACAGCACTTTTTAGCGTCTTCCAAACATCTTGGGGGATTCAGAATCCTGACGGCGTCTCCGATTGTCTGGAGATGGACTTCTGGAGTCGTGACGACGTCCTCGACGGGGTGGAGATGGGGAATGACGTGATTTGAACATCTTCGGAGAGACATCAGAGTCGTGGCGACGACGGGGAACTGCTGGCGAGCGGGTACGGTCTCTGGAAAATTTTAAAAAAGTTGAAAAAGTGTAAAAAAAACTTTATGTGAAATTTTCATAGGATTACTGTAGTTTTTAGATGCACTGTGTTTTATTTTTGATTTTTTCTATAATACGATCACTGGGAACTCTGAAAATTAAGAGTTACAACACATTCGAACAGCACCATCATTGTGGATTTTGTTTTCGAAAAAACTAAAAGATCACTGTAGAAACAGTAAATTTTTTGTTGAGATTTGATTTTCAGGATTACTGTAGTTTTTAGAGACACTGTAATCCCTCTTTTTTAAACTTTTTAATGATCACTGGAAATTTTGGAGATTTTGAATTAATACTACACCCACATCGATTGTAATTTTTGTTTTTGAAAAATCTAAAACATTACTGTAGAAGCAGTAAATTTATTTTTTAAAATTTGATTTTTAGGACTACTGTAACTTGCAAAACTACAGTCTTTTATTTTCATTCATTTTTCCTAGAAACGATAGGAGAATCAAAAATTGTATCGCAGAAAAACTGAAAGATTTCTGTAGAAACCGAAAATTTATTTTGGAAATTTGATTTTCAGGGTTACTGTAATTTTTCAAAGCCACAGTACTCCATTCAGTACGGTTACTGGGAACTTTGGAAATAGGAAGGCGGGAGATAGAATACCAGGCTCATTGAAAATATCCTTAATGAAAAACTGACAGATTACCGTAGAAACAGTAACTTGTTTTTAAATTTGATTTCTAGGATTACTGTGACTTTCAAAACTACAGTAAACATTCAGTTCCACTCCTGGACATTTTGGAAATTGAGATTTGTAGACTGACCTATCCATTGAAATTTTCTAACAAAAGAAGTGAAATACCACTTTAGAAACAGTAAATTTTCAAAAAATACTGTTTTTCTGTATTACTGTAACTTAGGAAGATACTTTGCTCATTTCATTGTTAATTTTTATGAAAATTCAATTTTTCGGGTCACGGTAATTACAGTAACCCCACTAGAGATTCGCAAACCATATACTAGCAATTTTTAAATTTCCAAACACTCAAATCACAGTAGAAACGGCAATTTTTCCAATTTTCTAATTTTCAATAAAAACTACCAACCTTCTGTTCCTGACCGGAGATCCAGACGGACTGCGACGTCTCCTCGGTGGCGACTTCTTACGGGCATCAGGGGACGAAGAATCGTGACGAGGACGACGAACCGGAGAGCGGGAACGCGATTTGGTGCGGTCTCTGTGAAATGAATCATTTGAGAACAACAACAAGAATTGATAACTTCGGGTGTCTCAAAAATTTTGAAACAAACTTGAAACACAAAAATTTTACGATTTTTTTGAAGAAAAAATCGCTGAAAATGAGAGTGGGGATTACGGTAGTTTAGCTACAGTATAATCTATTTTCTGTTTGAACTTTGATTGAAATTTTTCTGAAAAAAAAACAGAGATGATCACTGAAATCAAAGAGCTATCGAATTGAAAATAGGGAAAAGTGAAACTGTAAAAAACAGGAAAGCATTCTGTTTTATTTCTATGAGTACTGTAGTTACAGTAATCCTAAGCTGTTATAATTTCAAAATTGAGAAAGTGACTGATTTTGGTTTTGAAGAATTCAGTAAAAATTTTTTAGAAACAGTAACTTTGTTGGAAAATCCAATTTTTAGAGGATTACGGTAACCTAAGCGGCAAATTCAAACTTTCCAGAAAAGCTACAGTAATCCTAGATTCGGAGAAATGGAGAACGTTCAAGCTTACAACTAGCAATTCACAAATTTCTAAATTTTTTTATTGCATTTGAAACTGCATTTTTTACAATTTTTTGAAAGTCTACAAGATGAACTACAGTAGCCCAGTCTAAACTTTTTACAGTAATCTTTGAGTTTTTTGGAGCTATCCAAGGCGAATTAGAAATTTTCAAATTTTCAAACCCTAAAATCACAGTTGAAACTGCGATTTTTCTAATTTTTAGATTTCCAGTAAGAATGACTAACCTTCTATTCCTGACTGGAGATCCAGACGGACTGCGACGTCTTCTTGGTGGTGACTTTTTGCGAGCATCAGGGGACGAAGAATCGTGACGATGACGACGAACTGGAGAGCGGGAACGCGATTTGGTGCGGTCTCTGAAAGAAACGTGGTCTGGAGTTGTAACTGATGAAACAATTTTCGATTCAATTTCGAAAAGAACTTGAAACAAAAAAAATTTTGCAATTTGTTGGAAAACTCTAGTAAGGGATTACGGCAGTTTAGTTAGAGTATCATTAATTTTTTTCCACTTTTAATTGAAATTTTTTTGAAGAAAAAGCAGGCAACCCACTGAAATCAAAGACCTATCAAATTGAAATAAGAGAAAATTGAAACTGTGAACAACAAAAAAGAAATGTGTGCTGTGTTCAGGGTACTGTAGCTAACTTCCAAAAAATTTACGAACCTTCTGTTCCTGACTGGAGATCCGGACGGACTGCGACGTCTTCTCGGTGGTGACTTCTTGCGAGCATCAGGGGACGAAGAATCGTGGCGACGGCGTTTGGCGGGGGATCTCATGGGGGATCTGGAAGAAGAGGACATAGTCGATTACAATATGACAGTATTCTGTGATTTTCTACAGGAACTCTTATCTAACTCTAGCTACAGTAATTATGCAGTGATCTTCAGTTATCCAATTTTCTATTTTGAATCAATTTTTTTTCATCAACGAAAATTCTCACCTCTCCCTTCTTCTCTCCGGCGACTTTGACACATCGCGTCCTCGTTTCCGTGAGTCTCCCGAATTCCGACGAACCTGTTGTTCCTCATCCGACATCACTTCCTCCTTGACTTTCTTCAATCGATAATCATCTTTAGAGCCGCGTGGGGGAGTCTGGACTTCTTCCTTGATGAGCTTCTTGGCGGTATTTTCTGTAATATGAAGACACATATGAAGAGATATTATTGTTAGAATGTGTTTTGGAATTTGATTGTAAAAAAATTTGAAACAGCAAAAAGGCACAAAATCGAGAGACTGCTTATAATGTTTCGAATTCAAGAAAAGCCCACATAGATTTTTTTTGAAACTGAAATCAGTGAACAATTCTGATTTTTTATTTTTTTTTGAAACTTTTTCTCTCTATGTTGAGCTCAAATTTTATTTCATCAAAACTGTTCAAATTTTCAGCCAGCATATTTAGAAAACGTCACAGCGACCACGCATTGCTTCAAATTTCAAAAAACAAATAATTGAATTTTTTGAAACAGAATTCAGTGATAAAAAACTGATAAACCTTCGTTTTTTTTAAAATTTGAACTTAACTTTTCCAAGTTCGGGTCTGAAATTTTAAAAATTATTCTACAGTTTCAAAATTTTTAGAAATCTTATGTTTTCCATAATATTCCAATGCGATGTCTTTTTAGTGGAAAATTCAAGAAATCTTTCTTCTTTCTCGTTTTTCAGATATTTTTAGGTTTTTATTGTGTCAGTCATAAAAAAAATTTGAAGATCTTTTTTTAGACCTCGATTTTTCGGTTTTGAGTTTAAATTTTTTTCAACGCCTTCAAACGGTTATTAAAAAAATGTTACGGGTTCAAAACTTTCGGAAATCAAAAGTTTTTTCATAAATATCTAATGTATGTTCTCCTGGTATTTGATTTTTTCTGTTTCCAAAAAAATAATACAACAAAAAATTTTTTTTAAACTTTTTCAGATTCAAAAAAATTGCAAAATTTATCAAAATTCGAAAAAAAAAATCGTTCAGACTGCTGTCTCGAAGTCCAAGCTTCCCCATTTTCAAAAATAAGAATGCCAGACTTTCAAAAATCGTTTTTCAAAATTTTTTACAGATTCAAAAAATGCAAATCTTATGAAAAAATTGAAATCTACTAATACTGTTAACTGGGTCTTTTAAAAAAATTTTAAAAATCCATAGATCATTTTAATTTAAAAACTTTTCAGATAAAATGTGATCACCAACCTTTCCAATCACTATCCTCCGAGTCATCCTCCTCATCACTGCTCTTCCTAGACCTCTTCTTGTTTTTCTTGCTCTTCTTCTTATCCTTTTTCTTCTCCTTCTTACTCTTCTTCTTCTTCTTTCCCTCTCCCATCGCCTCCTCCAAACTCTCTCCACCCATCAACTTTTTCATCAATTTCGCCTTTTTCTTATCACTCATCGTATTGAAAAACTCGAGCATTTGTTCTTCTTCACTCTTGATTTTCGGCATTCTCGATAGTTGTTGCTCTGTTTGCATTCCAGCAAGAACGTTTCCTTTGAGCACTATTCCGTGTTCTTCTCGCATGTCATTGGCCAGTTGTGCGTGATCCATCCATTCATCATCATCATCGGCGTCTTCGGTGGGTTTTGAAGAGGAAGAGGAGGCTTTTGGAGGGCCGGAACGACCGTTTTGACGTTGACGACGGAGATCCTTGATCAAGTCTGATGGGTTGTTGGCGTCTGGAAAAAGAGGGGAATTAGTTAGGCATTTTTTGGAAATTTTTTCGGATTCAAATATTTTGTTTTAGGATTTTGGGGATTCAGTAGTAATTCGGCGATCGGATATTTTTTCTTTAAAAAATTCATAAATTAATTTTTTCTAGATTTTTGATAATTTTTCTAATTTTTTTCCGTTTCAATCACAAACTTTCTAGCCTGCTTTGTTCAAAAAAAAACAATTCAGACTGTGCTATCTCGTTTCATGATTTCCTAATGTTTTCGACATTCTAGTCTTCTAAAAAATGCTGTTTTTAGTCTTTGAATGTCTCAAAAATTCATATATTTTCATCAGTTGACATTGATTTCTGACTAGATTTCCTGTTTCTGGATTTTTTCTTTACTTTTCAATTTCATGAATTTATCACTAATAGTAACACATTTTCTGGCTCAAATTTTCAATTTCACAAAAAATGGATTTCACAGTTTCAAAAATCGCACAAAATTCGACTGATTTGTGTGCAAAACAGTGGCTTATCAGTTTTCCAATTTTTCAGCTCCTAGCATTCAAAAAATGAGTTTTCTAGTATTTTTTCTAGCTCATCTTACCTATTTCCAAATTTTTATGAACGAATTCACTGTTTCCTTTGAAAATTTTGAAGAACTTTGAGAAAATGAACATCAGTAGTCCAATATTGTTCAAGTTCCGTATAGTCACTCCTAATATTTTTTAAAGTTTCTGAATAAATTTTTTTCTTTTCCTGGTTATTGAAAATTTACTAGCTTCTCTATCTCACAATCAGCTTTTCAATTATCAATTTTACAACAAAAAATGTCTGTTTCATGGAAAGCAATTGAGCTGACTTTCTAAAACTTGATATTGGACCTGAGCTCAAATCATCTTTGCAGTTTCAAATATCACAGGTAACTTTTTGTATTTTCTAAAATTCAATATGGGCTGAATTCCAGCAAAATTTTCCTAACTTTCCTAATAGTTCCCGTTTCTTGGAATTTTGAATTATAGATTTTCTAAATTTGCTTCAATCAACAAGAGCGAAATAACAAAACCCTGCATTTTTGACATCAAAAAACAATGTTACAAAATTACAAGAATTCCTGATTTTTTGAGAAAAAATGATGGGTAACCCGTAAGTTTTCCAGATTAAAAAAACAATTCTTGTTCCTAATAACTCCGTATCAAATTTGTATCCATTGGTTTTGTGCCTAATTTTTTTTTAAATTCTATAGTTGGGTCTAAATTTCTAATTCAAATAAAACTTCAGCTTCAAAAAAACAAGAAACCACTGCTAATCTTTACAAAAAACGATGGCGGGTTGAAACTCTGGTTTTTTCATTCATTTTTCCAGTGCTAAAGGTTTTTTATCTGTATTTTTCCAAAAATAAAATAAAAACTTTTAAAAAATCAGAAAAAAAAATCCCGTTTCTCAAAACTCTCAATTTTCCAAATTTTCACATAAAACTATTGCTTTGAACTTCTTTGTTAATTTTCAAACAAAAAACCAACTCACATCCCTCATCCTCGTAATTGCCCGACTTTCCAAACAAGGAACACTCTCTGTCCGTGTTGATGTGTCCCCATTTGTGACATTTACAGCATCGAACATTGCGAACTTGAATTCCGAACGGTTGGTCCTGTATTTCCTCGTTTCCCTTGGCCCAGTCCTCACGGGGAGCCTGGTACTTGCGTTGCCACTCGAATTTTGGTTCTTCCTGTAAGAAATTCGATTTTTAGACGGGGATTTTTTCTAGATTTCTAGCTCAAAAAATAAATTTTTTCAGGGGTTTAAGGATTTTTATGAATATTTCGGATCAAAAATCCAAGAAATACTGTTTTTTTTTCTCTAGAACTGTTCAAAATTAAAAAATTACACTTCAAAAGTGGAAAAAAAATCCGTCCAAAACTCCTAATTTTACAAAAAAATTTCAAGGTTTCAAATGAAATTTTTAGAGGATTCTAAAATTTTAAAAAATTAATATGGCACAGGGAAAAAGGAGAAAACTGAATTATTTTTTTTAGAAAATTAGCAGTTTCTAATCGATTTTGACCTTTTTCAATTCCGAAATTTCTAAATTTTTCAGATTTTTGCCATTTTTAACTTGAATTTTCCAATTTTCGACAGTTTTGAAGCAAAAATTGTTAGAAACTTGGGAAAAATGCTAAATTTTTACAGAATTTCGCCAATTTTTTGAAGGAAAATATCAAAAATGAATTTCTGTGTATTTTTGACCGTTTTTAGAGTCAAAACTTACAAATTCCGGAATTTCTACGAAGTTTTGAAAAAAATAGCAGTTTCAGTGAGAAAATAAGTCAAATCTAACAGAACTCTTATAATCTAGCAGATATTTCACTCAAAAAACGGTCAATTTCGTAACAAAAAACACAATGTTTTACTATTAAAAATAATCCAAAACAAACAAAAAATGCACAATTTTTACAGAATTTTGCAAATTTTTAAAAGAATATTTTAAAAATAAATTTTTCGGTGTGTTTGATCTTTTTCAGTGTCAAAACTTGCAAATTTTTCAATTTCTAAAAAAAATTTTTGAAGGAAAAATGACTGTTTCAGTGAGAAAATAAGTGAAATTTAGCAAAATTCTGATAATCTCGTGAATGTTTCCTTTTTAAAACTTCAAATCCAAAAAAAACACCCTACCTTCGGTTCCTCCCTCTTTGTCATTCCAGCAGGTGCATCATACATGAACGAGAGTCCCATCTTTGCTTTTTCGTCTCCCAAAAGTGCCTTATTGTTGAGAATCTCTTGTTCTTTTTCGTACGCAACTCGCAGTTCTTCTTGTCGTTTGTCTTCCAGTGTCTTCTTTTGTCGTGCTTCCCATACCTGGAAAATGCGGGAGGGTTAGAAAAATGTCATATTTGAATAAAATTGAATGAATTTCAACATTTGAAAATTTTCGTAAATTTTTAAAACTGTGAAATAGCGTTTTTCCTACTTTTTCCTGCAATCTAATGTCAAAATTTCAGAAAGACTTCTGTTTTTTTCTAGATTTGGACTACAACCGTGAAAACTGACTTGAAAATCATTGAGTTAGATACGAAAATTTTGAAACACAAACTTTGGATGTCTAAAATGACAAAAATCCCAGTTTCAAAATCAAGAGAAAGCTTTTCTAAATTCGACTAATTGATGTTTTGGATGTTATGGAGTCAAAAATATTTGAGAAAAATTCAAATGTTTCAGAAATTTGAAGCTAGAATTGACGAGGAACTGATTTGGATCTAATTAGTCCCGACGATAACTTCAGAAAACTTTGTGAGGTTATGAAACAGGAAAATTTGAAGAAATTCTCTCTTTTCTCCATGAAAAAAATCAAAATGTTTAAAAATTGGAAGCTAAATTTTAGAAAAATTAGAGCTTGCTGTCGTATTTTCTTTTTCGTGAATAGAACTTTTTGAAATTTATCGAGTTTTTTAAATTTTTGAAACAGTTGATTCCAAATTCAGAAATGGTCATTAGGTTCCCTCTCTTTTTTGTCTTCTGAATTCAGGATATTATGAAAAAAATAATAATAAAATTCAGAGAACGACAGGTCGTGAATCGATTTTTTTAAAATCTAGCAAATTTTCTAAAGTTTTGGAACAGATAATTTTGGGTTCAAAAATGGTCCTCATGAGGTACGAAAAACACAATTTTGAAGAATTTGATGCTAGAAACCTTTGAAAAATTAGAGTTTGCTGTCGTATTTTTTTTGTGAACAGAATTTTTTAAAATTCAAACTCACAGGGTAAACTAAACTCGGTGTATGACTTATTGAAATTTTTAGAAATCAGCAATTTTTCTAAATTTTGGAAACACTCTTTTCATAATTTTCGAGAAAGACCTGTAAGGGTTTCTTATTCAATTTTCAGTGTCTTTTGGAGCTAGGAAAATGTGAAAAAAACAGAACTCTTGAATTTCAAGAACCTAAAGTAATTACACTGTTTCAATTTTCAATTCTAGCTTTTCTCTAAAATTTTTGTAACAGTGAATCCAATTTTCCAGAATTCAAGATTAAAAATTTTCAAAAAATTCAAAAAGCGATCGTCAGAATGATTTTTCTAGTTTTTTCTAGCATTTTTTTTAAATTTTGAAACATAGTTTCTAATTTTTAAAATATTTTTTTCAAATTCAACTCACCATTTTCAAATTCCTAAACGCCGACGGATGGAAGTCCTTTTTGGACATGAAATTCTGGAATCCTTTCCCCATTTTTGCAGCTTTTTGTTAGGCTCGAGGCGCAGTGAAGTTCCTGAAAAAAATGGGTTGATTAGTCGAAAAGAATCAAGACGTATTGAAAAAATAATGATAAAGATATCAAATCAGTGCAAGTTGCAACTGTAAAATTTTAAAGCAAAAACTGAGAAAAGGGTAAAAAATTAAAGAAAAAATTCAATTTCAAATTCAAAAATCAACAAAAATTGGAAAATCAAAGGAAAAATAGAGGAAAAATTGTAGAATTCAAAATCAACAACAATTGATAACCATTGATAACAAAAAATCCAAAAAAAAAACGTGAAAAAGCGATCAATTCTCAAAGATCTTGATAGTGCAGTCCGCGGATCCGGTGGCAATGAGTCCGTCGTTCCAAGCAGCACACAGGATACGATCTTCGTGACCGTGAATGTCGAAAAGGGGGGCTTTGGAGGATCTGGAAGAAGGGAATTCGTGTTTATTTTTGAGAATTTCATGACCCTAAACTAGAACTAATGAATTTTTCTAAACTTTCAAAAATTTGTGGAATTTTTGAAACAGAAAATGTTTTTTTTTCAATTTTCAATGTTTTTTTTTCAGATTTCGAGAGTTTTTGGAGATAGATTAATGAAATTCCAATGATCCCAAATTATGAATGCAGAAATTCATTAGTTTTTTTCATTATTTTTTTTTAATTTGCTATCACAGGATTGAATTCGACCTAATGTTTTTTTTTTTCTGAAATTAAAAAAATATTCATAGAATTTTTGGAACATATATTTTTTTTCAATTTCTTGGTTTTTTTCTAGATTTTTTCAAATCAACCAAGGAAATGTTTTAATTTTTAAAAAATTATCAGAGTTTTAGGCGCTAAATTTCAAAAATTTCATTGGTTCAGATCAAAAGCTTGACAATGAGATTTTTAGAAAATCACGAGAATAACTAAATTTTTGGAATCAGAAAGAAAACTTTGGAAAGTATCTCATTTTTCCTTATATTTTTTAAATTGTTTGTGCAAATGAAATGAGATCCAGTAAACCATTCTAAACTTCTCAAAAAAATTAGAAAATTTGAAACAGAAAATTAAGACAGCGTGATTCGGTGCAATTTATAATGAATTTGTTTTTCGTGTGTATAAAGAACTTGTGATTGTTCTGACTATGACTTCAAAAAACTCATAAAACGTTTGAAACAGAAAATTTTCAAATGATTTTGAAATTTTCAATATTTCAATATTTCTTTTTGAATCAACCAAGTGAATTCTCTACTTTGAGGAGCTTTCCAAGTGCTGAATTTCAATAATTTCATTGGGTCAGATCAAAAGCGTGACAGTGAGGTTTTCAAAAATTATGAAAAATACTACATTTTTGGTAACAGAAACTACGGGACGAAATCAGTAGACCGTTCTAAACTTCTTCAAAACAGTAGAAAAGATGAAACAGAAAATAAGAATTTTTTTAAAGCCCAGACAAATTTCTAATTTCTAAATTTTCAGATCTCCCGAAAGTTTAATGGGGCTTGTTGATTTTTTTATGAATTAAAAAAAACGGAGTAAAACTTCGGCAGTGAATTTTTTTAAAAATTCAAAAAATTTGTAGAACTTTTGGAACCGAAAACTTCAAATTTTCAGAATGTTGATTTCACCCTTGAGTAATTGAAATTTTTCCAAAAATCGTAAAAATTAGGGAAATTTTGAAACAGAAACTCACCGAACATCCCACATCTTGGCCGTCTTATCAGTGGACACACTGACAAACTGATTGGCATCGACGGGGTTCCACTTGACAGCTTCAACCCATCCACCTTCGTGTCCAATGAACGATTGTTTGACCATGGCGCCGTCTGGAAATTTGGAAATTAGAAAAATTCAGTTTCAAAAAATTTATAGAAAAACTAGTGGAAAGTGGGAAAATAATTCGACTTCGTATGTTGTGCGGATAAAAAAAATAAAAATCAGAAAAAAATTATATTTCTTCAAAAATTTCAGGTTTTAAAAAAAAATCTAGTTGTTTTCTTCAGTTTCAGTGAATCCAAATTATAAAATTGAAAATTATACACATTTAGTGGATGAATTTTTCCTCTTGTTTTTTAAATTGAAATTGAATTTTTAAAGATACAGAAATTTTTCAGAAAAATCAAAGACATCAAAAATTAAAAAATAATTTCTGTTTCAAAATTTTCAAAATCTTTCGAAAAATTCAGTACAATCAGTTATCTTTCTTTTTTGAAACATGAAAATGAAAAAAATTGACAATTTTTAATTCTGCAAAAAAATTTATGTTTCAAAAAAGTCTAAATTTTTCAAAAATTTCGCAAAAACCAATGTTTCTCCTTTCTAATTTCAAAATAAAATTCTCACCTCGATTCTTCGGATCGTAGAGTCTCGGAATGGCGTCAGTGCAACTGGAGATCAAGAGTCCACTGGTTGGATGGATGGCGATGCTCGTGAACGACTTGGGGCCCTTGATTCGGGACACTTCTCCGGCTGGAAATAGATTATTTTGGTTTTTATTCTGTTTCAAATTTACAACTTCTAAATGTCCAAAATATTCCCGTAATCCATAAGATTTGATCAGGAGAAAAAAAGAGAAATGTCTAAACAAAAATAAAATTTTCTAAAATTTTTCTAGCTTCCAATTTTGCGTTTTGATCTAGATAAAATTCGGAATTCGTCAAAAAACCGTCAATTTTATTCCAAAAATTGAATTTGTAGCACTGATCGATTTTTTTTTGATTTTTATCTATTATAGGTCAGAATGCAAAAGTGGAAGGTTGAAAAAATTCCAGAATTTTAATTTTTTTTCTGTTTTATTTATTCCTATAATTTTTTTTCCGGATTCTAGAGTCAATGCTGCGAACAAATCCGTGATTTTCTGTTCCGAAGTTTTTATTTTCGAAAATTTCCTGAAATTCCCATGATCGAACGTGGTTTTGCACAGTTTTCTGATTGAAAGAAAAGGGTTCATCAGTAAATTTCATAAGAATTTCAATTTTTACACTTTGCAAATTTCAAAAACCAAGTGAAACGTCACTAAATATTGTGAATAAAATACAGATTCAAAATATTCAGAAACCGAACATTTTCAAGTTCAATTCGATACATAACTTACACTCTCATTCATTTTATTCTCAAAAAATAACTTCCATTCAAAAAAAACAAGTTTTACTGTTTTTTTCTAAAAATTCCAATAAAATTCTTGTTTTTGGTAATTTTCGTAGACCGTGAGGCGTTTTTAAGTTTTTTAGACATTGAAAAAAGTGAAAAATTACTGGTTTCGGATTATTTTTGAATTTTTTCTAATTTTTGTTAGTTTTCAATCAAAAATCCCTGTTTCCAAAATTCAAAATATGAAAAATTCAGGGTTTTTAGCAGTTTCATACAAGTAAATTTCCATTAAAAATCACTGTTTCAAAATTTCGCATTTTTCAAAAATTTCAAAAACAAATTCAATTATTGCATTTCTTCTCCAATTTTTTTAATATAAAAAAAAACTAACCCAGCTCCAAATCCCACTCGACAATCGAATGATCCCATGAGCAAGACAGTGCATTTCCAGCCTTCCAAGTGCACCATTCCACTCCAGAAACCTTGTCTCGATGTCCTCCAATCGTCACCATCGGCACCTTCGTCTTCGTCTCCTTCTTCCGCTTCTTTGTCTTCGTTTCCTCCTCGTCTTTCTCAAAGATTGTCGCTTCGTCGGATTCCTCGAGGTTCCAAATCTTCAGATTGTTGTCAACGGAGCCCGAGATGGCACGAGTGGCGGAGGAGTTGACGGAGACACACTCGACGGCTCGTTCATGACCTCGGAGGATTAGCTGGAATATTGGAAAATTGTAAACCGGACGGGAATACACCATTGAAGATACAGTGTATATCTAGATTTTTGAACATTTTTTGAAACAGAAACTTTGAATAATGCTTGATTTTTTTTAGAAAATCATAGAATTTTTCTATTTTCAATCTCACAATCAGAAACTCACTTTGTTTTACGTTTTTTTCTAATTTATGAATGGAAAATTTCGAGAGGTTTACAATCGGAAGTTAAGTTGTAATTGAAAATTCAGCATAACTCTAGATTTTCGGGAATTTTTTGAAACAGGAAATTCAAAGTTTGACAAGGTTTCTAGAAAAATCATGATAATTTTTTGTCTCGAATATCTGTCTCTAAGATTGTTCAGTTTTACTTTTTTATTAAAATTTATGGTTTTTGGAACTGGAAAATTACGAGGGATGAGCAAACGAAGGGCAAACTGAAAAATCCTAGAAAAAACTAGATTTTTTGGACACATTTTGAAACAGAAACTTCAAATTTTCTCGGAATTATTCCGAAATCCAAAAAAAAAGTCGATTTTGAATTCAAGAAACGCATTTCTTGATGGTTTTTTGGAACTAGAAAATTTCAAAAACACAGCAAACCCGTGACGAATTGAAAATCACATAAAACACTAGATTTTTGGGCATTTTTTGAAACAGGAAAATTTATGATTGTGCTTCGATTTCCCAAGTGATCCAATGCAAAGTTCAGATACTGAAAATCCAGATTTTTGGATTATTTTTGAAACAGGAACTTCAAACTACGCCTGATTATTTAAAAATTACTATGATTTTTGATCTTGAGTTTTCCATTCGTGCTAGGACTAACCTAATACTAATTTTCCACTAGATTCGTGTATTTTGAAATTGGAAATTTTTAAAGAATCTGGAAAATGAATTTCTTATTACTGAAAATTCAAAAAAACACTAGACTTTTGGATATTTTTGTAACAGAAAATATTTAATTTTGGTTTTTTTTGGAAAACAAAGCCAACAACATGAAACGAACCAAACTTCTAATTTCTAAATGTTCTGAAGCTGGAACTTGTGTCAAAAATTTTGAAAATCAAACTCCGACCGTATGACTATCACCAATCACACAGTTTTCCACTTTTTCTGAATTTTTTAAACTGTGAAATCATGAAAAACAAGTCTGGATAAATTTTGGTGAATTCGATGAATTCCTATCAGCGAAATTGAAAAATCCAAAGTAAAAAAAATAATTTGAAACTGGGAAATTTTTGTTCAATGAACAGTGTTCATCCTGATCTAGAGCTAATTTTTGTTTTTTTTAAAGCATTTCTTATGTTAAAACTTCTACATGCCTCTACGCATTGCAAAAACTTCCAAAAACCAAATTTTCCGATTTTTTGAAGCAGAAAATTATAAATAACTTCAAAAACTAACCTTCTCCACGAGTGCTCCCTTCTCAATAGCGTACAGTGTCAGAAGTTGGTTCTCTCCTCCAACAAGAATCTCGGTGTCGTCCAATTGGGTGGATTCTGGAAGAAAATTGGTTTGAAAAATTCTGAAAGGTTCCAGAAAATTTTCAGAACGTACTAAAACCCTCGGAAATCCTTACTAATATTAAACGAAAAGATCTGTGTGTGTGTCGGTCCGTCTGTGTGTGAGTATGTCTGTCCGGGGCCATATCTCAGAGCTGAGTGAACCATTTCAGCCCATCTTTGGCACATGTGCTCTGTATAGCTCCCGGACGGTGCACGTAAATTTTCTAAGCGATTGGTCTATGCTGAAGCCTTCTGGAGCACGTTTTCTGTTTGCCCGGTATTTGTGCATGTTCTTTTTGCGCAAGCGAAACATCGCCGGCATTTCTCGGTGTCGGCCGCGGGCTCCGTCCATATGGCAAGGCGCGGGCGCCGCGCCCGGTTTAATTACCCAAGTTTGAGGTTTAATTACCCAAGTTTGAGGTAAGTTTGGCTT
>LR538081.1:0-34761 GCA_900883565.2 Caenorhabditis panamensis | reverse complement strand
GTTGTTGTAGTTTCTACTGTTGTCGTTGTGGTTGGGACAGTGGTGGTCGTCGTTAATTCCGTGGTAGTAGTGGTCGAAGATGTGGTGGAAGTCGTAGTGGTTACAGGAATATCCGTGAGAACTGAACTGATTTGTGTAAATGTTGCTACAAGGTCTATCACTCACCGTTGCAGTTGATCGTGTCACTCGTAATCACTTCAGCAGCTGTAGCAGCAGCCCAACCAAAAGCAAAACATTTGAGTTGAGCTTCCAAAATATTGTAATCATCTCCACCATCACCCAACTAAAAATTTCAAAAGTCTGTAAAAACCTTAATCTCTATCTCAAGTTCTTACCGTAATGATATTTCCATCAGGAGTGGAATAGTCCAAAGTAGCCAAATCTCCTCCAACACAAGTGATGTCAGCAATTGGACATCCTGACGCATCAGTACTGTAGGAAATGTAGAAGTTTTCAGTTGCAATGAGACCGTCGTATTCCGGCGTTGTTGCCTTCACGAGGGGTGTGCAACTTGAAGCACACGCTTGTCTCTGTAATGAAATCACTATGCAATGTCATGAGTTCGGGAATGATACTTTGATTCTGTGAGAAATGTTATACGTCTGTTCGTAATAAGCAGGTGTTTCAGTCGTCGTCAGATTTCTCACAGGTCTTTCAGCAAGGCGCTATAATTGAGAGTGATCGATGAGTTTCGGTTTTCTAGGCTCACTTTTTTGATTACAGAAATATCTCGAAAGATTCTGTAGCTCTGATCATTGAAAACATCAGCCGTGGTGGCGGAAAAGATCAGACACGCCGTCAAGGCGCATAATGCTTTGATAAGCATTGGGGGACCCTGTAAAGTGAGGAAATGAAGGATCGTAACAATAAATGTAAAATAAAAATGAAAACCGTCTGTGCGGTGAAAAAAGAGCTCAACTGGCGACTGGTCAGAAGGAGTTCCTCATTTCGATTTAATATAACATGCTGCCAACATTTTTTCTACAACCGGCTGAACTAACACAAGGTTTGCAGTAACACGGGAAGAGCCCCTGATTCCTGCCATAATTCTTGCAAACCATCCTTCCCATCTCTGTTGGTTTTGCTGATTCCCGAACTCGCTAGTAGTTTTGCAGACACATCCGCCACTTCCGTTCAGTCTTTGCGCAGAGAACAAAGTTTAATCAAATAGTAATGAGGTGCAGATAGGAATGATCATGTTTATTAAGGATCAGTAACATCGACAACATTTCCTTTTGTTAGACTAGAAAACGAAAGACAAAACAGAACAAGACGACGTAGGCAAAGACTGCGAGAATGATGAAGATGGAGGCGATGATGAACGGCCAGGCTGCTGAAAATCATTTCTACATGAGATCTGAACTCAGAAATTTTCTGCTCACCATAAGCATCGAATCCAGATTCACACGGTTCCGTGGCGCATTTTTCTGCTTTCCGAAGTGGTGGTAGGTTTGCAGGTCTTGCAGTAGCGCCACCAATCTACAAGTTTCTAGAATCGCATGATCCAGCAGTCTTATCAAACAATATTACCGGTCTTCCGTAGTAATCCTCATGATACGGACCAAGGTTGTATTCCATAACATCTCGTATAGCGGGGAAATGACGAAGAGCACGAATAAGTTCGGAATCCGTGTCATTTGTAGTGCGGTTATCAAGAATAGAAGCAAAGGAAGAGCAAGTTAGACAAAGAAAGAGAAAAACTGCATACTGACTGATCATTGTGAATAGGCTATGAAAGACTGACTGGGCAATGCTGAAAATGTTCTTCTCCTTCGCATATGACTCAGGCCGTAACGTACATTGTACTTTTGTTTAGTAAAATCGAATGTTACAAATATCAACAAATTCCTCCTGTTGACGAATCGTTTATTTCTTATTATAGGAACAGGAATGTGTTTTTTTCTATAGAACGCAATGAAGAAATGAGCAATCTGAATTCATGTATTTCCTTTCGCAATTGATCAGAAACTAGCCACACTTTCGAGAAAAATAAAACACGATTCGATATCCGGTAAAACTTTATGAGATAGTTTGAGAAACCTTATTAAAATAAATATAACTTGAAAAACATGAACCAAAGCTGAAATGACGAGGAAATCGAAAATTAAACCCGGAGTTCTTAGAAGTTGCAAAAACTGGCTTGAATGTTCCCTGGAAGCAAGAAATTTGAAAGTTGCCAGGCTCTGTCCAGTAATTACCATTGAATTTGAAGAGTTCACTAGTTGAATCTTCTAGTAATAACCATCTGAACGTTGATTCTGTCCCGCGGAAAGAGGTTTTGGGTCATTCGGCGTGGCAGCAGCCGCGGCTGCTTCTTTCTGAGCTTTCTCCTCTTTCAGCTCCTCTATTCTCCTTCTTACTCCCTCTGCTGCTTCTGTGTTTCCAATGCTTCTGAAATTCAATCAATTATCATCTGCCTCAAGTGCCAGGAACTCTTACAAATAGTACTCGAGCCATTGAGCCGAGAAATCGGGCTCTTCTTCTTCTTCGGGTTTGCTGGTGTCCGCTTCAACCCTGGCCGGCACAGCAGCTGCTTGTGTTGGTTGTGCTGGCTGCGGAGTCACTTGTTGTTTTGGCTGTGGCTGCTGCTGCACTTGTGGAGCTGACTGAGGAGGGGTAAACTTTTGAGCGTATGAAGATGGATGTTGAACTGAGACTGGCGCTGGAACATTCTGCAGTTGTTGATGAATCTGCTGTATGTGCATTTGCTGTTGTTGCATGTGCTGCTGCATGTGCTGCTGTTGGAGGTGTTGGTGTTGGAGGTGCTGTTGCTGCATATGGTAGAGTTGTTGGACCGTTGGCGCCGCAGTAGTCACATTCTGAGAGAACTGCCCCATTTGTTGAGCTCTCTGGGCTTGAACATGTTGCCAGTCTACTGCAGCAGTTGGTGGGAATTGAGCTTGCTGTGGATGATGACTCTGCATTTGAGGATGACCTGAACGATTGGCTTATGATTCTGGAAATTGGATGTCTAACTAACCATCCCACTGTTGAGGAACACCAGGATGTTGAGACGGATGCTGTGACGGATGAGTAACCGCTGGGTGAGGCATCGGTGGTCCTTGAATAATGGGATGACCATCAAATGGCGACGTCATGGAAGCTTGCGTTTCCCGTTTGCTATATGATTTGAAGGGCGCGTTGGCTGGAATATCTCCCACTCGCTGGCAGATCAAGTGTTTTGCGTGTTCCACTTGCATCTCGTTTCCTCGAATCACGAACACTTTTTCATGTGGGTGGACGTTTGGATCGCGAGATAGCTCGCAGTGTGCTCCACTCTCTGCATTGATCTGCTTGATGGTTTCTCCACCTCTTCCAATCACCAAACCACATTTTGATGATGGAATTGAAAGGTAGAAAAGCGCAACAGGAACGTTTGTGGTTGAGTTGTTAGCCTCAACGATATCCTTGATAAGTTGGGCGGCTATAAACACCTTGTTTGAATTCCCAATAATGACGAGAGTTCTGTCAACTAGTTTCGCGTCGTCGTCCTGCATGAACTGAATCTTGGTCCCCGTTTCTTCCGACAACCGCCTGATGTTTTTCCCTTGCAGGCCCATGATGGCTCCGACGACTGTGCGTGGAACTTTGACTTGCACTGACACGTTGGCAACCGCGCCGTTTCCAACCATATGCGCTGGTGTTTCATCGGCGTTTTGCAAAATGTCGTTGACCATCTTTCTGCAGGTATCAATTGCTGCTTGCGTTCCAGTAACTCTCAATGGCTTCGGCTCGTCGGTGACCTCGTTAGAGTTTTGAATCAGTTGGATGTGGCAGTTAGACCAAGCCTAAAATTAAAATAATGATGGGTTGAGATAACAATGGAGTTCAGAAACTCACTCTCAACTTCTTCATAGTCTCTCCACCCTTTCCAATTATTGCTCCACACTTGCTCGCTGGAATCCAGATCTCGACGACATGTTTCGATTGGTCTTGAGAAAGTTGCGGTTGCGTGGGGTTAGACATCAGAGCCATTGGTGGACGAAGATTGCCTCTGGCAACCACTTCATTGATTAGCACCTTGGCCTTCTCAATGTTTTCCAGGGTCCCATCAATCTCCACCATTCGGTAGCCAGTTGCATTCTTCTCCTGTTCCACCACCATTCGACATCCCGATTTACTCGAGAGGTTTTGGATCTCGAGTCCATTCTTTCCAATGACTGCAAAAAAACGGGATTAGATTAGGAGAGGTTATGCTTTTATGGTTGTTGTCTCTATTCTATTGACTAATGACTGTTTCTATTGACATACCTAGACCGACGCAGTTGTCTGGGATTGGAAAGAAAATCTTGGTGACTGCTGGTTGATTCATTCCGAAATCGATGCTGGATGACTCTCTCGAACGTTTCGATAACGGGTAGGTGACGGTTTCGTCTGCAAATTGAGAAAGGTTGGAGAATAACCACTAAACGTGGAACAGCGCTAGCAAGAAACTGCATCAAAAGCGGCTCTGCGTTTTTATGATCGCTGCAATAAATGCGCGCTGCGATTTGCAGTCTTGTTACCAAAAACGAAAAGAAGATGAAAACGGAAAACTTTCGTACACTCGTCAGATCCTTCCGAGTCGTTACCGTAATCCCTCTTCGACGATCGATGTGTCGATGAAGAGACTCTCTGAATAATATTGGTTTAGTAGGGAAGTTGATAATACGTGTCCACAGTGACGGGTGCATGGTATGGTTAATAGAGGCGGAGAATATGGTGGTATGAAAACGGAAATAAAGTTGAACTCTGATGGCTAACAAAAACATGGAAGCAATAGCGAACAGAGGTGGGTAAGCTGCAACTCATTGGTTTTAGGGGGGTTCTAGTGCTATTCTAAATCAGATTAAAAACGACAAAAAATTTGAGCAAATTATTTGGAGCTTCTTTTGATTGCTTAATTTCATGGACGGACTATGGGGGAACGGTGAAAATGTACATTACCTGGTCCATATAACTCATTGCTGGCGGAGAACTGGGTTAGGTTTGAGGAGATGAGAAGAGAGATGGGGATGGTATAAAAAAGAGGGCGAACACAACGCACGCTGTCCACTGCGATGCCCCTCTCCTTGTCTCCTTGTCTCGGGTCTCGCAGCGAACGGGGTACGGTGACATTTGTTTGAACTGTGTATTCGCGGGGGAAGGGAGAAAAGAGAAAAGACACTGGCTGGTTGGGACACACACTTGCTGCACTCAATTGCTTGCCTTTTGGCCGAGGAAATTGGTTTTTGCTTGGGCTGAGCTGAGAAGCAGAATAGAAAGAATGAAATGAGGAGTGAAATTCAAAATAAAGGGGGAAGGGTAAGGCAGTGAAATGAACGAGGCAAAATGAATTATATGAAGGGAAATAAAAGATGATGACTATTATGAGAAACAATGGTTAGGGAAATATTGGTACGTAACGAAACAATTGTGGGGAGGGGATGGAAGAATAGACAGAAGCGGAAACGTTTTGTGGTCGGAGGAACTTTTATTGTGCGGATGCTAAGAAGGACAAGCAGCCGTTTTCCGAAGGACATGAGTACTTTTCATCTGACACAATTACATGAATCAGAACTGAGTCTTAGTGGTCATGACATAAGAATGAGCAAGTGCTTCGGAGGTTTTGCAAGTTTATCGCGATGTTACAGACGGAATTGAGTCGTTTTGAGCAATATGCGTATTCGTGTTTCATTATACTTGTAGGGTTTCCTCTTCAGCCGAACATTCAAGAAATATGCACACACATAAGAAAAAAGACAGATCGGATCGCAAAAACCGAGAAACGACGGGAAAAAAATGGAAAAATAATAGAAATAAAGCTGTGAGGATGACAGCGGACGATAGGAGCTTCTGTTAATAATAGAATTGATCGCGCCTTCTGGCACTTTCCAGCAAGACACGTTCAGCAGCCGCATGGTCTTGCTGATAGCACATGTAGAACAGGTAGAGTGTTGGAGTACTGATTATCACTATGAAAACAGATGCTAGCAGGTAATCCATTCTCCGGGACACTTCACCCCATTGCTCTGCAGTGGTATGAATGTCCATGTACACTTTGCCCTGGAAAAAACCAAATTTTAATCAAGTTTCGTACCAGGCATTTGTGATTTAATTAAAACTTGTACAACTTTGTCCCGAAAAGTGTCTTACATGTTGTTGAAAAAACGCCGCGTGTTTTCTAGCAATCAAAAGTGCTTTCCTTATCCAATTCGGTGGACTGATGAAGTGTGTACGGAAACCCTGCAAGATTGGATTGGAGTTATGGTAAAGAGCAAAAGAATCACTTTTGCATGCACTCTCATAACCGTAGATGTTAGAATTGTGGCTATGGTGACCATGATGATGATGAAGTGCATATAGACAACTGAAAGAGGGATGGAATAGTTGGATAGTAAAGAGGAGGGCTTACTGAGAAGCGGGACACTTTCAGAACTGTGTGGCACTTTTTCAGTGACAACTAATGACAGAACTGCCATACTGAGAATGGCAGTAACACCAAGAGTGAATCGTTCCTGAATTTTTCAATTATTAGACAACATATATGTCCTAATCACCTGTCTTTCATGCCTCGTGGAAAACCTTGCAAACAGCCCCGCAATTGACAAAACACAAATGATATAACTAGGAACCACTAGACTAATAAGATAGTAAAACGGCTTCCGAGCAACTTTGATGTAGTATATAATCTCACTGACGACAGTTTCCTCATGTTCGTACTCTTTTCTTGCCATGTCCACATCCTGCAACTTATTCTTTTCATCTTCCGATCATCTCTCGCTGTAACATCTATTCAAACTACACATGTTTTTAGTGCAGCTGTGTCAATTTTGATGGATTATGAATGAAAAAAATGGGAAATCGGGTTGGCTAACAATGCACTTTGCAAATATGCATGTCCTCACAGTCTATGCTCACAAAGAATCATGTGAGGGACCGACCTGAAGCGCCCATTCCTCATTGGGGGAATAGTTTTTGAGCAGTGGTTTATGTGACGCGTTGAGCAAGATTTTTTCTTCGTCATATGCCCAGGAAGCGAACTGGAAAAAGTGCGTAGAGTTCAATTACTACTTTAACGGGTTCATTCTCACTCGTATTTTACACACTTGATCGTCAAATGGGAAGTTGGCGATTCCTGAAAGAAGATTAATGGTGGTATGCTTAGAAACGCATTATGTCAATCCAATGTCAACGTTTTTAAGAAAGAGAGCGCAGGGTGATGCATGTCGTTATTTTAGGATAATTGATGATGTTTCCCGCAAATGACACTGGGAGATAATGGAATGGAACAACTGGAGCACCCGACCCATTCATCATTAATCCATTAAGAAGGGGGAAGTCATGGGTTCAAGAAAAGCTCACCAATTTGACAAAGAATTGTGTATATTGCTGGATATGCGTAGGTTACTTCACCGGTTGATGAGACTTTGATTGGTGATCTGACGGCGTCGAGCAGCATCTTGTGCTCCAGGCTGAAAACATGTTTTGTTCAAAGTTTTGGTGATAGGAGAAAAGTTACGTATTGAAAACAATGATGTCTGGAATCCAAATGGAATTCTCCGGAAGCCACGTGTTCTGAATTCCTTTGAATTCTTCGGGTTTCCAGGATAGTGAAGTGTCCGTCCATTGCTGAGAATAGGTGAGCCTTGTTGATGAGGGGAAAATGGAAGGTCTAACCTGCACGATGTACACCAAAACTTGCATGTTTTGATTCAGTTCGTTGATTCCGATAATGTGAACCAACTCGATGTTATGCGAAATGTCAACTCGTCCGTCTGGAGGTGAACATCTGAAAAACACGCATAGTTTTCGTAGTTTTCTCGCTCCGAACTGACTTGTGATGTTTCTCAAGCAAATGTCGCGTGAGTCTGCTTGACGAACCTGGAACAATCGAAACAATCAGAACGATTCTTTGATTCATTCTCAAATCTCAGAAATCAAGTCTCAAATTCCTTGTCTCACCTTGATACTGTTCGATGAACTGTGTTACTCCATGTGTGACGGTTTTGAGGATGATGAATATAGTGAGTAATGAAAACTGCATGTGGGATGACAAAAAAAAAGCGAATAACAAAAAGAAGAGAGAAAATTAACCTGAATGAGGACACCACCAGTAGAGTTTTGAGCTTTGGCGAAAAGCACAATGAGAGATCAGAGGGATGAGATGGAGCTGCCTCGCAAAACAATTAACGAGCCCATTATCGGGTTATTGCGTTGGGGAGCCATCGAATGAAGCTCTTCTCTCTCTCTTCTGAAAATTTCTTTCTTAATCTTGCCGTGCACCTTTAAGGATAGGTTATCACCATCTTCAGTAGATCGTTCTTCCGTTTCCGCTGCCGTTTCGGTCGACTTTGACCTGTTCCATTCACAAATTCTATTTTTGTCGGTAACTTTTGTATCCTACTTGTGCACGTAACAACATCAAACCATTCTTCCTCGTCTTCACTATCAATTTAACCGCGGTACAAACGCATCTGCATCTCATCTTCTTCCTTTTCAACATCACCGCAAACCCAAACCCATCGCTCACAAACCACCATCTCTAAAAGTCACAAGGTACATCTCGGCATTCGGACTACCGTATCTCTTCCCGTGTTTTGACGCCGTAGTCGTCGCCCGACCGTCGTCCCCATTCATCTGCAGCGCCGACGACGACGGCCATACGCGATTTCGCATTCATCTTCGTCCGACGGCCCGATCTGGCAAAGTCCCGACGAAAAAGAGAAAAAGGAAAATGTTTTTCCCCTATTTTCTTCTCATTTCTGATTTTCACAAACTTTGATCATCTATCGGAATGTGTATCGGGTCTGTGGAGCAAGAAGAAGAGATAGAGAGCACGGAGCAACAAAGCATACAAAAAGGCATGAAACCCATGGGAGAGGGCATCACAGTGTAAAACTATTAGGTGCTCAATTGCTCACTCGGGGCTCCCGCAAGTCACTCAATTTCACACGTTGCATTCCTGAACAGATGATGAAGATTGGATAAGAAGATGAAGCCACAGATAAGCTTCCGTTTGTTTTGCAGGACTGGAACACAAACTTCACTGTTCCATCGTTATCTGCTTTCTAAATAGAACGCATCCATCAAAAATTGTCTTTTCTCAGAACCCTTTTCCGCTCCCAAATCAAACACCAGTAGTAGTATGTATTCGTCCACTCCCTAATGACCACGTACGTCATCAACTTCGGTTTCTCATTCCGTTTTCATACGGTAGGAGTCAAAAATAATGAGGAAAGACAGTTCTTTTGCAAAAAACGGTTTCAATTCGATCAACCAGGAAAAGATAGGAGAAGATGCAACCTTTGAAAGACGTCTATCTTCTCGCGCACTTTTTGCTTTTTCTCCCAATTTTTTAGATTGACTTCTCGGTCTTCAAAAGTCATCTCATCACCGATGACAGATTCCGATACAGTTTTTAGGTTTTGCCCAAAGATACTGTACAAAAAATTCTTCAGATGATTCTTCAAAGATTCTGCCCCTAATGTGACACTTGTGAAACTCGATTTATGAAAGTCACAAATCGTCCAATAAAGATCATCAGCAAATCATCAGCAAATCAGCAGAAAATCAGCAGCCAATCAGGAACACAAGTAGCATGATATAGAGAAGAAGGACGGCTGGTTTTCAAAGATTGGCGACAGCTTCTTTGTCTCTCTTCTCTACAATCTTTATCCATCTTCAAACATCATGATAATGACCTCAATTTGATCTAGGTGTCGGAGTACCTTGCAAGTTTAGCTATGGGTTTATCGAGATCACCCCGACTTTTTTTCCCCCACAGAAAGTTTCCCGATCACATCAGACTTCTAAAAGTCAGTCGCAGTCGCCCAAAAGCGAAAATGACACTTGATTTGAGTGACAAGTGACAACTTGCAAGCCTTAGGTGTTAGGTACATCATTACAACCGCCGCAACGAAATACATATTCCATTCATTTTGTCTTGCATTCATTATCGAGTTTTTTAGTGGCAGAGCTATCTGATTTTCTAAAAGTCATTTGTCAAAAAGAACACAATAGTGATCAAATCACCAACTAGCTTATCACATGGTCTCTTTCTGAATCGTATTACAAACGACTACAGTATACATGTATTGCATCCGATCGTTCTCTAAGTGCTTGTCACACTTTGTGTCCGTAACTGTAACGGTCATCATCACCTTTCTCATCACTCTCAAATCAAAAAATCAAACAAAAAAGGTTCCTTGTCGGTCATTAATTTTCTCGAATCCATCCATCCACATGTCTCGGTCAATCTGTTTCTGTTTCTTTTTGTTTCTGTCTGTGTTAATCTTTGACTTTAGGATAAACGCAACGATAACAAACAACCTAAACGGTCTCTTGATACATGGCTAGTCATATCAGACGATCTAAGGAATTGAGTTGTGGTGTGAGGAAAAAAAAGGAATGACGTTCCTCAAGGTGTCGCAAATGTATTTTTGGCGCCTATTTGGAGGACACTTTTTGTGGTGTTGTTCATTTCATTACACGAGACAAATTGAAACAATGATCTCTTTTCAGGTTTTGGTTTTCCGTTTTCCGGTTCCGTGTATTCGACGGAAAGGGTTAACTTCTTCAAAGATTCTATCAAAAGTCGATCACATTCTTAAAGACGGCCGGTCAACATCTTTCCCCTCCCTTGCGCAGAAAAAGTTAACTCGATTAGCATGTGCCTTTTCCTTCTCCTTTTCTGTCTTCTCGAAAGATCACGATATCTGTAACTAGAAACTACGAGAAATATGAGGAATGTGTGATTCTTGGGTGATTTTCATAAGATCGCCTTGCCTCACTCACTTAGATGTCTGTATCTGACCACATGATTGAACGGTTTCTCTCGTTTTTCATTTTTCCCATCAGATACAGAGATACACACCAATTCATATCAGACATAACCTCTCCCCGAAGTGTGAAGACCAAAAAATCAACAACTACTTGTAATGTAGTACTTGGAACAAGACTGAACAACAAAAGTTGTTCTTGCGGGAAAGAGAGAGACCTTCAAAGAAAGTAGCATTTGTGGTGGACGCTGGAAAACTTGAGAACCCTGGGTTCAGCTGCTGTAACGTGGGACGTGGGACCGGTTTCTGAAAAAAGAAGAAGAACGAAGATTCTAGAAATTTCTCTCTCGGTGCTGGTGTTGGTCCTAGACCTGAACTTATCATTTCCGTTCATACAGTTATCAATCATCACGTCATTCTACGAGGAAGAAGCTTTGTTTGTCGAGTGCGTCTTTCGAAATACAGTATAGCCCGAAGATTTCGAAACATTTCGTTGTTTTTTTTCCAAAGAGATAGAAAAATAGGTATTAGTTACAAACCAATCAGACATATAGCGGAGATCTTCTACAGTACCCCGTATCTGTCCTTGATAAGAAAAAGGAGACCCACCCAAACAACAAAGGCTCGGTGATTGTTTGATTTTCAAAGGATGCTTCTCCTTTTCAGGTGTTACTAACAATCTTCGAAGGTTCTAGGAACGCTAATCAAACATCCTCGGAGGAAAAAAACAACATTCTCGTAAGCCCTGTTCCCTCTCTTGCGGTGGAAGAAAAAATGTTAGCTTTCTCTCTTCTCATTCCCCCTGACGACGTGAAAATAAGAAGAAAAAGTGAAAATGAAAGCGACCGCACCTTGAGAACACAAAGTTCGAGAGGGCCTTTCTCACGCTTCCATGTGTTCCATGTTGACACATGTTTGTCTAGTGACTTACTTGGTATCAGTATCAGTAACTGAAAAAAGAGAGATTCTAGAGGGAATACAATAGAATTGTATCTTTTTTTGGAGTCAAGAAAGAGGAAAATATACATTTATCAAAGTTCAAATGTTCCATTCTATTCTATTTCAATTCCATTTTTAGATTTCCTTGACTTTGAAAAGTCAGGAGACGCTCGGAGGTGTCATGGAGGTCGTTTGCTTCGAATCCATCACATGAACTTTTTCTAGAAGGTGTTGATGAATGAGAAGGCGAAGGGCATGTTTTGGGCCAGAGTTCCGAGTAAGTCGAGGTTGAAAATAGTGTTTTGAATGAGGAAAATACCATTTTTCTTGTGTCTCAAGGTAGTCGACAACGCTCAATGTTAAATCCGGACGGTTGAAAGAAAAGAAAACCTGAATTCTCTGAGAAAGTGACGTGGGTTACGGTAGTGGACATCGGAACACGAGCCGGATGATGTTTGAAGAAGGAAATGGAAAGTGGACATAGATCCGCGCCAGTTGCATAATACACTGGAAAAAAACATTTGAAGAACGGAAAGACTAAAGGTTGAAGATTTTGATCACAATGACAACAAACGCATTTTTAGAGATATCATGAGAAGGGAGATCCCGTGAAAATCCCAATAAAATTTATGACGTTCTACAAGCCATAAACTATAGGGAAAACTATAGGCCAAGTATTACATCGACACTACACGATCTCAGTTCCATTCTTCATAAGGTGACGTGGTCATATGAAGCGCAACGTGGACTCAAAAGCTTGAACTGAACTTTGTGAACTATTATTGTTCTGGAATTCAGTTTGGCGAAGAATGCTAGTCGTCATAGTTTTAGTCATAGTTTTGGTTTTGGTTTTCAGTTTCTGCCTTCATACTTCATTCTTCATTCTCGAAACGAAGCGTTTTCAAAATGAGACCATTGTTCCAGCTTATCACCACCATCTCTGTTACACTGAAGCCTTGACCGCCGGAGACTGTTTTGGTCACTTTGCTTCCGTAACTGAACTGAGAACAATGAACATCAAAAAATCAGCTACGGCTTTCTGAGTAGTCAACGTGACGATGACCAGCGAGTACGGTCGTGTCTAGTGAAGATAGTAGTCTGTGTGTTCCGCATGATAATTCGACGAAACGACCGAAATAGGCACTGAGGACACTGAAGCCATCGTCAAAGCCCACGCGAGTTCATTATTTCGGGGAGAAGATATCGTCACGAGTCGTCATTCGAGTCTGCGCGCACCGCACCACGGAGATGTTTGTTTCCGCCGACCGTGCTGACATTTCGGGTACATGATAACGGCGTAGCTGGAGAGCGCATCGCACGACGACGCCGAATTCGGCCCCTGATGTATCCCTATCCGACGTCTTCATCATCTTCTCTTTCGACCACTATCTTCAGAAACTGTGTGCGGCACTGGCTTCTCCATCCCTCTAACCACACGGCGATCATTAGAGATCCCATCCATCATTTGCCGAAAACCGCGAAACCTCTTGTTTTGTGCTGCTATTTCCCAACACTCTATCCGCCGATACTCGGATCTCTTCTGTGGCCCTGATGGTATTTTTAGAACTGTCGTCGCCCTCTTCTTCGCGGCGAGGCAATCTTCAAAGTTCCTAACGTGGGGCGGCGCTTCCTACGCCTCCCACAGAGAAGGGCGGCACTGTCCAATCTATACAGGGCGGAGCCTTCTCGAACACATATAAGCCGTCGGTTTCAGAGAATTGACACGCAGTTTCCACTTCTGCGAGATCAAGCAATTGAATCTCAAAAAGACACCGCTTCCAAACATGAATTTTTCTACCGTCGCCGCTCTCGCTATCTTTATTGTCTTGGCACAAGGTGAGCAACATGATAATAGTAGAATATAGGAACATTTCAAAGATAGCATAGCATGAGGACATTTTTAAAGATCATCTAACTAATCCAATTGTTTTTCAGCCAACCCTGCCCGCGTTCGCCGTCATGAGAACTCCGAGCGTTATTGCACGAAGCATCTTGAACACTACAACAAGTTCTGTGGAGACAACGCCGGCCCAATTGATCGTGCTCTCTTCGGAAAGGTCGCCAAGTTCTGCCCAGCCTACGAAAAGCACTGCGCCGTCGGAAAGGCTGGACTCGTCGAGCTCCCAGACCTCGGATCCCCACTTGTGATGCCACCAGTCCTTCCAAGAGGAGCCGACTTCGCCAGCCTCGATCTGCCAATCGCCGAAGAACGCAAGCCATCCTTCTCCTCCAGAACCCCACAAGATGCCACCCGTCTCACCGCTGCTATCGTCGCCACTTGCGTTCCAGAGTGCACTGCTGCTCACTGCACTGATGAATGCAAGTGCGCCCACACCCACCCAAAGGTCCACCAGATGTGCAACCCACCATCTTCTGCCGCCATGGCTGAGACCTGCCAGCGTTGGTACGCCAAGTGCACCATGTTCACCCCAGTCCAGTACTAAATCTTGTTGATAATTGTAAATAGCTCCCCCTCTCTTGTTCCTGCTAACAGGAACCTTTAAGACATGCAATGTTTTGCTTAGCCTGGGCCTATCCCTCTCTCTCTCTCTTTTCGCCCATTTTTTCTCTGAGCTCGCACCACTAGTGCAATTATTTAAATTTTGCGCTTCCTACCGATTCGCTAAGCTATTTAAGATCTCGATATCTTGAATCGTGTACATTTTTCGAAAGCTTTTAAAATAGCTAGATAACTGATTAATCAGTTATCGCAGCGGATTGGAAGGATCGTAACGCTGGATAACTGATTAAGTCTGCTTCTACTCCCCCACATGCTTCTCTGTTGTAAATTTACCTTACCCGTAAATTGTTTGCCTTATCAGTACTGTGTACCAAATCAACATGAAATGCGACAGCAATTTTCCACCTGTACCCTTTTTTTGAGTACGTGAATTGTTTTTGGACTCAGTTGTTGAACAAACCTAAATAAATCTGACTATACTACTTCATGTTTTCCTTGTTCTCATTTCACATAAACAACTAATGTTTCCGTTTCACCTACAGTAACCCCATCTTCTAAAGAAGAGATGAGAAGATGACTTCGGGCCGGGGGCGCCAACAGAAGAAAGTGATACGTATCATCTTTTCTACGAAAATAGAATAGACGCGCTTCGTGCGATCAAACGCTTAACAAAAATCTCTTTTGGTTTTTCTTTTCTCTCCGTTCTTCATCCTCTTCATCTTTTCCATCATCTTCTCCTCTACCGTCGTCGACAATGTCTTCTGTATCTCTTCACATCGGCTTCTGATGTATGATTACGATAGAACGAGATTCGCAGAGGAAGTTTCTTTGATAAATGGCTCGCTCTTTGAAGACGTACACGGCGGAGACGACCGCAGTATCACTATCATCGTCTTTTTCTTCTTCTTTGTCGCCTTGAACATGTTCCTCTCCAAATATGTCAACACGTATTGCATTGCCGCAAACAACAATTTGCAGAGAAAGGTGTGGTGCCTCAACTTTCGAAAATCGGAAGTGTTGTGTGTGTGACTAGAAAACCTGCACGTTTTTGTTTACAGATATCTTCGAATCACAACCAAAAGACAATCCCTCATCTCCCTAATGACTATAAGCCAGAACCGAGTCGTGTTTTTGTCGGGAGGTAAATGCGGAAAACATCAGACACTTCAATTAGTCCACTCAATGTTCACAGGTTGCAGGTCGTCGGGAGTCACGTTTGAAGTCTCCCTCAGCACTTTGTTTGTACTTCCTTTCACTCCCTTATCTTGATGGACAAAGAGGAACGGTTACTGTTTCGGTTGATGCTACTATTTCGGTTCTGTGATCTTTTGATTTGAAATTTCAATGTCAAGGAAGGTCAAATACAACTTTGAATATGAACACAGAAATGGATTGGAAAGCAAAAGCAAAGAGGAACCAAAGGGTTTCGGATTACCGGAAGTTGCATTTTCCCAGTAGGTGGTCTGATTGCACCCACTTATCCCTGTTCACTTCAATTCTAGGTTCTGCTTCATTAACGTGCCTGGGCAAACATGGAAGTGTGAAGAAGCCGGTGTCTGATGATCGAAGAGGGCGTGAGTGTCTGGTCGGGTGGAAATTAGAGCAAAAGGTAAACGCAGTTAATTAAAGGAAAACACAAGTTGTGTGGGACGGCCGTCGGTCGGCGGTATGCGGTCGGCGTAAGACGAGAACGTGCTAACAATTTCGAAACAAGTGAGTGACCATTTCAAAAAGCATCCACTTGCGGGGCCCCCCTCTTTTGTATACCTCTCCGTTCCGTTCTTCCGCCGCTACAGTACAAACGTTTTGGTGCGCGAACTCAAGAAGTTGCTGGACAGCGGCTCTTTAAGTGGTTCACTGCCTGTGCTCGTCAGGGAGTGCTCTGGGAGCCCGCAGGAAGTCTCGCAGATAGAGACCCAGCCGCAGGGCGCTTGCCCAAACAAAGTCATATCCAACTCAAGTGTTGTTTCTGTGCTTTTGGAGCTTCGATGAGGGCGAAGACAGTGGCCTTCCGTCCGAAACCATCTACTCTTAATAATGTTGTAGCTAGCTTTGCTTACCTTCGGGTTACTCATATCAATACTATATACACCTATAAACACGCCACAAGCTGTCATCATCAGGCTCCATCGTTTCTCTTCCCTCGTTTTCACCCGCGTCTCCTACACCACAAATTCCTTGTTGAGCTCTAGAGCTTGAGGCGAATTATCATCTCGCATCTTTTTCTCTTTTTCTAGTTTTTACGCATATCACAAACATTTTCTCACCGAAGTGATCATCATCCCAGCGCCAAAACCGGAAACACCTGGAAACAAATACACATGTTCCTCCTTGCCCTAATGCACCATATTCCGGTCGTCCACGCACTGTGCATTGTTTTTCGCAGTCCATCAAGTACCCCCGATTGTTCTTGCCTTCCAGCATTCTGTCTTGTGTACACTGTTATCAATACCCTTTCCTGCTCCGACGTTTTCCATGACCTTCTACTTATTCCGCGCGCTTTGTTTCGTGGTGTTTTTTATTTACCGAAGATACTGACCGCGCGGCATATTCAAAAAAGGTAGTAAACGAGACACACAAGGGAATGTACTAGTTGCGTGTATCATGCACACATACCCATACTCTTTTCGCTTATGTGCTGTGTTGTTTTCAATCTCTAGATGATGCATAGTATAAATATCACTTGAAAATACTGCAGCATTTCTTCAATTCATTATGCTTGTGAAAATTCGATAGAAATTTGTTTTCAAATAAGCATTTTTCCTCAATTTTTCTTCTCCGTTTAGCTATGCGGTCATTTGTCAAACCGCCGGCTCCCTTGCCCTTCCTCCTCAATTTTCTCATCACAGTCGAACGGAACTACTGAACTTTTTGCTTCAAAATCCATCCGTTTGAATGCCCTTCTGCCCACGCCCCTAGATGTAAATCCATCCACATCCATATTTTGTTCTTTTCCGCATAACAGGACAAACACACTGTCCTTTTTTGCTTCGTAGATGCGTGTCGATGTCACCGGAAATGAAAGTGTAGTCCAAATAACTAGTCATCGTCGGAAAATTGTCTGCATATCCAGCCAGTGAGGCCGACCGGCGACCAAATCCGCATCAACGCGTGTGCGCGCTGTGCCGCTAGTTGACCCTCACCGGATTGCCGTTGTCCCCTCCGTCCGTCCGTGATTGTCGTGCCAAACGTCCGCTCTCCGCCCCCTTCCTGCCTCTTCCGTTCTAATTACCTGCTTATTATCCGACAATACACCTGGCTCTCTAGGTCCTCCAAGCGCGGTACACAGACAATCAAGCGGCAAACGACCTTTTTTCAACAATTCCACTAGCTGCCACCACTACTGCCACTTTTATTCAACCTTCTACTCGGATGATCTACACATGAAAGATTCACACTTCCTCTTTTTCATATTTTGTGCCTTGGTTACTAATGGTGAGTATTACAATAAGAGAAACTGATAAAATGATGTCACTAACGGTTTTGCGATTTCTTCTCTTCCATTTGCCGAACCTTGCATTTGAAGATGAGCGACTAGCGCTCCAATCGGATAGGAAAGAAAAACCGACGCAAACCGATACATCATTATCATTAAGATGGATGTGTACCGCAAGCTGTCAATAGCAAACTCTTTTCCAGGACTCTGCGACCGAGCGTGTAGTAGGAACACTTGCCTCAATGGCGGGACGTGCACGGTGAATGATGAGACCCGGATGTTTCAGTGCGATTGCCCTGTTGGGTTTAGCGGTTTGCTTTGTCAGGATAATTGCTCGTTGCATTGTCTGAACGGCAACTGCGTAAAAGGCGCGTTTGGAGAAGAAACATGCGAGTGTTCCGATGGATGGATGGGTTCGTTATGTGATATTCTAGTGGCCGATTCGCAAAAATGCTCGCCGCAATGTGATAGCACAGAAAGGTATACACAAAGATGACCTCATACCCCGAGACAAACTAGTTTAGATGTACAAAAGGAGCCGACGGATCGTACTTCTGTCAAACCGACATCGAGAATACCACGGTGTCCTCTTGCGCAACACACACTTGTAAAAATAACGGCACTTGTGTGGCGGAGAACGTAAGGACCACTGAGTCAGATAGAGAAACAACGTATGTTTGGCAGGGAAATGTCAAATGCGCCTGTCTGCCCGGTTATGTTGGAGACCACTGTGAGACAGATGAAGATGAATGCAGGGAGAACTTTTGCCAGAATGGAGCATCCTGTGAGAACTTGATTGGAAGTTATTCTTGCAAGTGTCGGGAAGGATTTTCTGGTATGAAAACTTGACATTTATAAACTTTTCAACTGTGCTCACATTTCAGGAAAGTACTGTGAAACACAAGATCAAAAACAATGCCCGCAAAACTATTGCAAGAATGGTGGAACATGTTCATCTCAAGGATCCAATTTCTCATGTGGTTGCGCAGTTGGTTTTGAAGGAGAACTCTGTGAGATCATCTCAAAGGTATCTTATCATTCCCATACCTAATTACACACAATTTGCTATGTGAACCTTTGTTTTTTGCAGGTCAACGACCCAAATACGTGCACATGTGAGAACCCGGCTCATGTTTGTTCAATCGTAAACGGCACCAAGACGCAATGCGAGTGTCCTTCAGGTTTTATGGTACGTGCAGCAATGATAATCCTTTCCGAATTATCGGTGTCCTCCTCCAATCCCATGTTAATTGCAGGGTGCCGACTGTAAAGAGTTGAAAGCTCGGCCATGCGATCTTGAGCCATGTCTTAATGGGGGTCACTGCGTCGATGACGGAGCGAATCTGTTCACCTGCTTCTGTCTGCCCTCCTGGACCGGTGTGTATTGTGGAGAGCCTGTGGATTGTTTGGTTAATGGAACTGACTGCAAAAACGGAGGCAAATGCGTTTTCTCGCTGACAACAACGAGCTGTGATTGCCCGGAAGGTTTTAGTGGAGTGAATTGTGAAATCAGCAACTCCTACCGGTCACACCCAACATGCAGTGACATTCGGTGTCAGAATGGAGGTATCTTCATTACAGATTACGCAACAGAACATTGATCTTTGATGGTTCAGGCTCCTGTAAAGT
Organism: Caenorhabditis panamensis; assembly: GCA_900883565.2. Lineage (NCBI taxonomy): Eukaryota > Metazoa > Nematoda > Chromadorea > Rhabditida > Rhabditidae > Caenorhabditis > Caenorhabditis panamensis. The sequence goes on along the minus strand of LR538081.1, from coordinate 15,557 downwards.
TGATGCTCAAGGCGACCCATATTGCGCTTGTGCGGATGGGTTTGAACCACCATTCTGTGAGCCAAAATCCGGTTGCACAATCAACCCATGTCAAAACGGAGGAACGTGTCAAGATGCCGGTAATCCGTCATTAGATAGACACCTGTTAGCCCTTATTTGTTCAGATGGACAATACTTCTGTCATTGCACACCTGGATTCCTTGGCGTGCATTGCGAAACAATTGAGGAACCATCAACACCAAGCCCGACATTAGGAACTTTCCCGGCCCTTAGTACAACTGAAAATGGGGCTAGAAATGAGATCACATGCGAGGATTGTGTTAACTTCACGAATTGCCTTGATGCAGAATCCGGACCTGTTTGCATCTGTCAAGAAGGCTATTTTGGACAGAAATGTGATCAAAAACACAATGTGGGTTTTTTTTCTAAACCGTGTTCTAAAATGCAATAGCTGGTTTTAGAAGTGTTTGGGAGTCAGCTGTCCTTCTGGTCAGACTTGCAGTCAAGTTAGTGAGAATCAAAACATCACTGCTCAATGTGGCTGTGAGATTGGTCATTTTGGACAGAAATGCGAGATGGTAACGTCTGCGACTTTCTCTGCAAGCAGTCTCTACATTCATCAAAGCTCAAAGTTCTCTCTTGGGTTAGTTTTTCTTCAAGACAAGCTCTTGATAACGTTTTCTTTTCAGAACTTCATCCTTTGAACAAATCGCTTATGAGCTGGAGTTCTCATTCCGGACAACCGTTGAAAATACGCACTTGGCAAGCAGTGAAAACATCCTTGGCGAGAAGATACTTTCCATTCACTTGGTATCGGGATTTCTGGTTTTCAATATCAGTGGAAACCATCTAACCGACCTGCTGCCTATGAAACTCAATGATGCACATTGGTATACTGTTTCAGTGAAAGGGGATAATGACGTTGGTTTTGACATTTGAGATTGCATTGATGTTTTTGTTTCAGAAAGTCCAAGTTGAAGTTTTGACAGAGAACGGTTTTGCGTTGGTCGAAAAAGAGCTCAATGGACAGTTGGACGTGTTCCTGACCAGATTCGGAAAGGTAACTCAAACTTTAACACAACCACACTTCAAATTTCTCTAATTTTCAGACATCCGGCTCCAATTACTTTGTCGGATGTCTTGCTGATGTTCGTGTTGATGGAGACCTCATTATCTTCACTGATAACAAGAGAGCCATTGAAATCAGAAAAGGATGTACTAGAAGTGAGCAATGCTCTCGAGCTTACTGTCAAAATGAAGGAACTTGTGTTGATCATTGGGAAAGCTCAAGTTGCAAGTGCAAGCCTCCATATTTGAAGCCAAATTGTGCTTACTACCTTCCCAAGACAACTTTCGGACACTTGGACCAGCCATCCATTGTGCATTTGAGGTAAGAACCTCAAAAAAAACAGCCGATTGACCGCTAATTATGCAGCACAAGCGAGTCGGAAAACCACCTGCTACGCAACCAAATCGAGCTGAGTTTCCTAATGCGTTCACGAAAGCCGGATGCCGTGCTGTTCTACATTGGCGAGAAGCATGCCGCAGATGTTCTGACCAATTATCTCGTGGTCAAAATTGCTGGCGGGCTCATTTCAGGTGAGTCGTTGGAGGAAGAGAATCAAAGGGAGGATTAGGGTGCCAAATGAGAGAATCGTCATTATGAGTGATGAATAAAACATGTCAATCATTACAGTGCGGTACCGGACTGGTGGTCGGAGGGAAATTGAGTTCAGCAGCAAGAACCGAGTGGATGACAATGAAGAGCATCATGTCAACATTTTCGTCGACAGAAATCGACGACAGGTGCGTACAAATGGAACTTGGAACAGAAAATTAAAAAGTGACATTTAGATCATTATCGATGGTTTGACGGAGTGTTCGGAACCAATTATCTCGCGCATGTCACAAGAATTCTATGTGGATGACATTGTGATTGGTGCCTCGAACATTGTTGCAACTGACTCGGAATTCTACAAGGGATACCTTCAAGATATTCAAATCAACCAGAAATCAGTTGCCATTCATCCAACGTCATTGGCGATTGACAAGATTGGAAAGCTTGAGAAGACACAAAACGTTCTAGAGGTAAGTAAATAAAAAGCCCTCAACAACACGTGGACTGATCATTTACAGGGTGCCATATCAGATCCAGTTTGTAACAGCAATGTTTGCAAACATGGAGAGTGCTCCGAGACGTTCAATGACTTCACGTGTCAGTGTTCCGATGGTTCCACTGGAAAGCTGTGTGATAAGATTGACTATTGCAAGGATGCCAAGTGCATGGCGGGATCGAGATGTGAGAACTCAGATAATGGTTTCTATTGTAAGTTTTTTCAAGAAAAAGGGGTCTAATAGACAATTTCTAATAGACAATCTAATAGACAATTTTCTTTTAGGTGTCTTCCCTATCACAATCTCCAATACCAGCAAGATCTACTACAAGTATGATGAGAAACCAGCTACTTTGAAACTTCCTCAAATCAGTTTCTCTATTAGAACGCATTCTCAAAACGGACACATTTTTTCAATGGTAACTTTAACTCTCTTCTTTTGACTAATTTTTTCATTTCAGTCAATCGGAAGATCATCTCTCTCTGCTTTCGTTTTCAAAAGACGCCTTATCCTCACCAACAAGGAAACCCAGAAATTTGACCTTGTAATCGCCGATGGGAAGTGGCACAGAATCACATTGGAACCGTACAAGGTGACCATCGATGGCAAGAGCTTCAGTAAGTATCCCTTATTCTTTCTTTTTCGCTAAAATCCAATTTCAGTGTCCACAACGGAACTCTTCCCCTATGAGACCACAGAACAAGCAACACTCTACATTGGAGAGAACAAGGGAGAGCCCGTTTTTGCATGTTTGGATGACTTCAAAATGGGAGTTCATCCCACTCTCTCTTTCACCAAGGCGAAGATTCCAACAGACATGGCTACTTGGAGGCTGACGGACAAGATATCTGTAAGTGGCGGGAATCCCAAACTCAACATTGAATACTATCATTTCAGGTTGGAACTGGATGCATTTCAACTGAACAATGTGGGCTTTACTCGACATGTTTGAACGGCGGTTCTTGTGTGGATATTTGGAACAAAAGAAAATGCACCTGCCCAGTTGGTTTCACCGGCGAGAACTGCGAGGAAAACATCAATGACTGCAAATTCATGGATTGTGGGAAGAATGGATATTGCCTCGACGGAATTAACGAAGCCAAGTGCATCTGTAACTCTGGATTCCACGGAGAACAATGTCAAAATGCGAAGGATGAATGTGAAGGCGTTGAATGTCACAATGGGGGGAAATGCGTCAAGGAAAACGGAAAAGTTTCTTGTTCCTGTGGCAAATCATGGATGGGAGATCATTGTAACGTCACAATGACTACAAACTGCAAAGATTCGCCATGTCAGAACTTTGGACAGTGTATGCAGAAGAGTGATGTGAGTTTTTGTCCCCAAAACTTGAAAAAAAATTTGTTTTCAGTCATCTTTTGAGTGCAACTGCATGGATGGGTATTCTGGAACACTCTGTGAGCAGCGAGACATCAACGAATGCAACCATTACGATTGCAACCGTGGTCATTGTGTGATGACCGTCAGCGGGCCGGCTTGTCAATGCGAACTCGGATACACCGGAAGATTCTGTGAAAAACTTCTCAACCACTGCTCAAGCAACACTTGTAGCTCCCGAGGAACATGTTCTCCTGCATGGAACAACACAGTCTGTTCTTGCGACAAGAACTGGAGAGGTTCCCACTGCCAATACCAGGCAAACTCTTGTTTGGATTTCCCGTGTAACAATGATGGTGTTTGCTCCATCAACGATGACAACACTTTCAAATGTGAATGCCAAAAGTTCTTCATGGGTATGTGGTTAGATGATGGTTCAACTTTTTGAACTTTCTGATGTTCAGGTACACGATGTGAGATCGAAGGCAGTTGTTTGAAAGCCAATTGTGTGAATGGAGAATGCATTCAGTTAACGCCGGAACGACATACTTGCAGCTGCAATATTGGTTATGAAGGAGACGCATGTGACGTACGTTTGATCTTTGATTTGATCCAAAGAACAAAGCTGAATATCATGCTATTACAGAAACGCATCGACTACTGTAAACCAGGTCCCTGCATGAACGGAGCAGCGTGTGAAAGCAAGCTAACAGGGTACAAGTGCACATGCCCCGTTGGATTTGAAGGCGCTGACTGTGAAATCAACATTGATGAGTGTGCCCTGGGACATTGTAAGAATGGAGCAAAGTGTCGAGACAAGATAAACGATTATGAATGTATCTGCGATGGAACTGGATATGAAGGACGGAATTGTACCTCAGATGTCAATGAATGCGAGGATCCTAACAATTGCATCAATGGAGAGTGCTCCAACACTCTCGGAGGGTACAAGTGTGCCTGCAGGAATGGTAGGACATCCCAAAACCAGAAAATTTTTTAATTTCTCATGTTTAGGCTTCATTGGTCCCCGCTGCTCACTGAAAAACCCATGCACCGCTCAGATTGCATCAAACAACATCTCCAGTGTCACTTGTGTACATGGAAAATGCGTCAACCCAGTGGTCCATGTGAGTTCTAATTAGCTTGCAAGCTAGGATGTCTTTATTTTCCGGTTTTCCAGACTGAAAAGAACCGCGAGGTGGCCAAATATGAGTGTGCATGTGACCGCGGATACACTGGACCGACTTGTTCGCAAAGGGTAAGCTTCCATTCTATTTCAATATCTCTTCCCGTCATCATCTCGATATGAAATGAAAAATATAAGGGGAATGAAACGAAATGAGAAGAAAAAAGAATAAAAAGAGGAAGAAGGCGACACGCTTACTTTTATTTGTTTATAAGATGGAGAAAAGAGAAGAAGGAGCTGTCACAATTGATTGCTATGCTATACATTCTCCCTTTTTTGTCTCGGTCCGGTCGTTCCAGTTCTTCTTTCTCTTTCTCTCAAGATTTCCTACCCAAATTTCCATAATTCGTACAGTTCACAGTGTCAACTTCTTATTTTTCAGATCAAAGAATCAGCAATGTCCAACATTAGCTACCTCTTCGGTCCCATTGTAGTTATTGTTGTCGTTTTTGCAATCGTTGGGTGCCTCCTGTTGTTCTTTGTGATCCGGGGCAATAATGCAATGCACGGACACTACAGCCCAAGCTCTCATGAGTTCACTCAAAACCGAATGACCGTAAGCATCCAAACTTGTTTTAACCGATCAAAAACCTACTTTTTACAGATGCCCACTGTCATCAAACTCCCACCACAGGAAAGACTGATCTAGATGAAAAGTTGCTCAACTTAAAACCACCTCTCTTTTTCCTATGACCCCTTCCCCCCTACTTAAATTATTTTCCCTCCACCACACACACATCACAACACTTCATTTTCAGCAAACGGGTTCGCTAGTGCTCTTAACTTTTTGTATGTATTGGTTCTTTCTGTGCATTTGTTCCTCATGTTCATCCCGCCATTTTTCAATAAAATGCTTTATGATCAAGAAGTTTTGTTAGTTGTGGGTTTAGCGGGGACGGGCATTGGAGTGGAGTCTTTTGGCAGGCAGACAAATGTCATCACGTTCCAGTCAATCATCTTTTTGTAGTCTTTGTTGCAGCAGGATGGGTTTGGGTAAAGGCATACTACATTGTTGGTTCCACAATCCTGGGCTTCTGTGGAGTCACCACTGCAATTTCTAGAGTATAAGGACGGGAAAAGATGGAAATAACCTACGTGCAAGTAACAGTAGCACATCCATCGACAGCAGTACAAGTTCTGCTTCTACTCTGAGTTCCACAGTATCCGCAATCCATCGTACAAGTACTCCAATCCGACCATTCCCCGTATGAAGAAGTGCAATCAGCCCGTTTTACACGTACATTTGAACTTCTGAATGCAATCCATCTTGCAAAAACAAGTATGAAAACACTTACTCTGAAAAACCTGTCGGGGAAGCTGAATATTGGCTAAAAAGAACAGCAACAGCGAGTAAAGCCATGAAGAGTTGCATGATGGTGAGTAGATAGACCTGGAAGTGTTTCTGTTTCTCAGTTTCTCAACACATTTCGGTTTATGAATGGTTATTGAGACTTCAGAAATATAAATTGTGAGAATGAGAAACAATACTTTTCTCTAGACCGGGAACCAAAGAAACGTCGGAAAAGTAGGACAGCAAAAATGGAAAACTAAACATTTGAAATTCATGTTATATATTGTTGTTTGACCCAAACTGAACATTAAAAATGTTCCGATGTAACGTTGACTTTTATACAAACTTTTTCCAACCTGCACATCTCCTAAACAACTTCACTTTTTGTGTTTTGAACCGATTGGACAAACCAGCACCAACAAACTAACGTTTCACTTTTATTTCCCTGAATTCCCTTGCAACCCATAAAATAGTGAAGTTTCCAAAGTTGATGTAATGTAAAGTTTATGTCTTCTAACAAAAAAGTTGTTCTTTTCAAAGTCCTGGTTATGATGTTCAGAGATGGAATTGATGTTTCGAGTGGATTTCTGTGTGTTCTGTGCATTGCCATCATGCAAGTCCGCAGTAGAAACGCCTGTTAGGGATGTCTGCCATTTTCTTGTAGTTGGAAGGGCAGCATGAAACTTCTGGAGATAGGCAGACGGCATCAGAAGTGCTGCATGGTTGTCCTTCAGTAGCATCACCTCTGAAAAGTTTGCTAGGCAAAGATTTTGAGCTACAGCTTACGTGCAGGTAACATCAGTACATCCACTAATAGCGGCACAGACTCTGGTTCTTGTTTGTGTCCCACAGAATCCACAATCGCTATCACAAGTGGTCCATTCCGTCCAGTCTCCGTAAGTTGAAGCGCACGATTGAGCAGAAGCGTTTTGAACCAGGAAAACTGCAACTGACAGCAGAACAATAGAGAAGTGCATGTTTCTGACAGTCAAATAGAATGGTCTCGATGATCAGCTAAGCAGAATGAGGATGATTACGTCTCTCCTGACAGTTTTATACTGACCACTTTCTGCACAACACAATCAACGATTAATCCGAACAATGAACCAACCCTAGGCGAGATTATTCCTCTGTTAGGCTGGTAGAATCAGACTGAAACTCACAACACATCAAAATGGCATCAAAAATCCGATGACGATTGGTTTCGTGGTGGCATAATAATGTCTGCGCTAGTTCACAGATCTTTTTAATAGGAAAGTTTTGTTTAACAAAAACCGTTGGTGTTGAAATGAACGGCTTTTGTTGACTTTGACTTGTGAATCAGAATGTTTTTGGACTTGATAGATGGTTTATGATTCACGGAATGAGTGTTCAGAGCACACATCTTGATCTGTTCGCTAGGTTGGTTATAACGTTTATTAGGAAGACACATTCAAGAGAACATCGGGTTCTCGAATCGAAAACTTTTCTCTAAAGTGAAGAGTAACTGATCCGTGAACAAGGGTGAGATTCAGATGGAAATTAGACTCCGTCAAAAATTCATCGCGTGTTTCTTCCAGGAATGTTTGAAACGGTCTGTTGTTACCCATTTCGAAATGTATTTCGTAGCGGCAGTTTTTGAACGGACGGGCTTTGATTTTCTGAAATGTAAGGCTAATTAGGAGTGCGTTTGCAACGGATTTGACGAACCTGAACAACCTTTTGCAAATCTTCAACAGTGAAATGAGGAATCCTCAATCTGACGTCTTTGAAGTGGATCCACTGCTCAACTTGTGTTCTGACTTTGTAACTTTCTACGAATAATTCCTGTGCACATTTCCACTGCTCCATTTCAGAAAAATGAGTCAAGTTTAGAATGCCAGATCCCTGGAATAGATATGTATGTATTAGAAAAGAAACTTTTCGGAAATTTGAGCATACCTCTATGGCGATAGTCTTCAAAACTCCTGGTTTGCAAAACGGGATGACACATTGCAAATCTTCCGTACTTCCGTGGAAGAGTAATTTGACTCGTTCGAATTGAAATTTGTGTGAGAAAGCGGAGAAGAATAAAAAGAAATTGTACAGAACTTCACTTTGGTTTCGTTGAAAAACTGCATCGTGCGCAGTACAATTCATATTAAGAAAAAATTCCTCGACAAAGAGTTTCTTGTTTTGTAAAAGGCTCATCAAATCGAGGACACACCGATTGATGAAGTTCGCATTTCCTTTGACAAGCGTCGGTCGGATTTTTTCTGGGATTCTCCATTTACAAACTGTAGACCCATCAACATGTTGTGCATAGTAAATTGACAAGGAATCCAGTTCAAGATTCAACTGATTATTCCACAGAGACAACACTATTCTCTTCACTGTATGTCTATGGGTGTCGACTTGGTTACGGAGTTTATGACAAACTTTGCGCATGATCAGTCTGAAAGGTTTTGACTTCAATCAGCCAGAATCGGTGAGCAGACTCACTTTGTTTTCACGTCTGTGTTCTGCAGAATGATCTCCATAACATTCCATGGCATTTTATCAAGACGATATGGTGTATTCCTTCTTTTTTCTTTTCTCCTAATCCGACGCCGGCGATAGCGCAGACAAATCGGGCAGGTGGCATGGCATTCTGTTTGAAAAATTTTCAGCATGAGTTGACTCAATCTGAAACAGACAAGAAATTTAAAAAAAGCAATACGAGAAATCGATAGGAACAATGTAGTGAGAAACAGAACGTTATCAAGGTGTCAGGAAGAGCGACTGAGAGAAGAGTGACACCATAATATCGATAAGTGCCGGCAATGGAGATTAATAAGGCTTCGTTTAGTGCGAGAAAGGATATTAATCTTGTGTGATGCAAAATATAGAAGAAATAGCCGTCCGCTGAGTATCTGACTAGTGGAGTAACATTTGTGTGTTGCGGGATGATGCATAATCAGCTGAATCATAGTGGGAATCGGTGAGAAGAGATGATAAACATATTGTCTCCTTATAAACACTTTCAATACTATTTCTCTGATACTGGTACTCAGCGAGTTCATGAATTCATAGATATTCCAGGTAGTTTTGAAGACATTTGTTCCAGAACTCTTTTTCCCAGTGTTGTCAAAATCTCTTGTTTCCCCACGAACAAAACTATAGACACCGCTGAGAAGTGCATTCAGATCATCTCGTATAACACTCCCTGAACCTCAGTTCATTGCGTTTTGAACGAACCGGTATTCCTGTTCAATTGTTCAATCCGTTCATACTCAACATTTGCCGAGTGAACATTTTGCTTCGGGATGTGTAGATCGAGAGTTCCTAGTTCAGCACACATTTGTGTGTCCATTACAGTATGCTCTTCTTTTTTTCCACCTGCTGAATAAACATTGTGTGTGCTTTGGTTTAGAACCTACAGTAAGCCTGGTCAATCAGAGATCTATCTAGGGCTCTCGGGAGCTGTCAGAATGAAATGGTGTAGTATTTGCTATTCAGATTTTTATCAGTACATATCAGATCATGCGAGTCCACAATAGAACCGTTTAGTTGGGATGTCGACCTTCTTCTTGTAGGTGGATGGGCAGCAGGAGACACTTGGCGCCAAGCAGACGGCGTCAGAGGTACTGCATGGCTCCGACTCGGTTGCTGCTCCTCTGAAAATCCAAATACTAACATTTTCTCAGAACATTGGCTACTAACGTCAAGCAAGTGACTAAGGGGCATGCAGCGATCACTTCACATGTTCTAGTGCGAGTGTGAGTTCCACAGTATCCACAGTCCTTATCGCAAACGGACCAGTCACCCCATTCCAGCCATGTAGATTCCAATGGACAGTTGCACACTTCTTTCTCGATACGAGAACCGCTGAAAAACTACTGGTACTCTAAAAATGGAAGTGGATTCGTACGTGCAGCCACTCATGTCAGCTCCTGGAACGCAAACTCTGGTGCGTCCACGGTAAGTTGATCCTGGGCAGTTCTGAAACAAAAACATCACAGAATTTCTGATCCTGATAACTTACAACACATGTATCAGCCCATGTTCCCCATGCAGTCCATGTTCCAGCAAGAGCAGTGGTGCATAAGAACGTCAAAAAGATCACAACCGACTTCATCGTGGTATTCCTCTCAGAATATTCTTCTCAGAATGAAGCAAAAAAAACGGAGAAGAGCTCTGGTGTATTGACAGAGCTGTTTAAATCAGGCCAATTTCATATAACTTCCATCCCTTTTTGTAGCGTGATAATCCGGCTTGAGAAGTACAAAAACCAAGTTTGACACTCTAACCAGAACAAACAGTCACGAATAAACTACGACCTCCAATTAGTAGTACTCTAAAGCCAATCGGTTTGTAGATCCACCTGCACCGACAGTATCACGTGCCGAAATTTGGCGACAATCCGCCATAAATCGCGATTAAGTAAACGAATGCACGTCCCATAAACGGTCGTTTGAACTCGAAACTGCCGTTTTTTGTGGGTGGAGCTTTATCGAGGCTAAGGATCGCGATTAATCTTGAATAGTGTTTGGTCGATGAGTTTCCGACCAATCAAATAAATACCACTATATATCAATCATTTCGAGGCAGAGGCAGTTCCACTATTATCCGAAGATGACGTTTCTGGCGGCGGTTCTCGTCGTTTCATGTATCAGCAGCTCCTATGCACAGAGTAAGTGATCGCAGGAAGGGACATGATATCTCAGAAATCATCTTTACAGCATTCGGATGCTCCAACACACTGATCACCGATCAAGCACGCAAAATGTTTTTTGACGCTCACAACGATGCGAGGAGGAGCATGGCTCAAGGACTTGAACCTAACAAGTGTGGAATGCTTCCAGAAGGAAAGAATGTCTATGAACTGGTATACAAATGCTGGCAAATGTCTACTAACTGATAATGTTTCAGAGATGGGACTGTGACATGGAAGCCAAGGCACAGGAGTGGGCTAACGGGTGCCCGAGCTCTTTCCAGACATTCGATGCCACTTGGGGACAGAATATCATGACTTACACTGGAACAGTTGACCCGATCCCTACTGCTGCCGCTGCTGTAAATGCCTGGTGGCAAAACGTCAGAACTGCTGGATTAACGGACCCCGACAACAAGTACACCAACAGCGCTTTGTTCGCATGGGCTAATGTTAGTTGCAATCTTGGATAATAATCCTGGAGAAAAAACCGTTTTCCAGATGGCAAATGGAAAAGCGACGGCTTTTGGATGCGCGTTTGCTGTGTGCGGAACAAAGTTCTCCGTCAATTGCATTTACAATAAAATGTCTGAGATTCTCAATTCACGATGTTAGCGAAATCAAGCCAAATTTTTCAGTGGATACATCACAAACGCCATCATTTACGAAAAGGGAACTGCTTGCGCCAGTGATGCGGAATGTACCACTTACTCCAATTCCCAATGCAAGAGTGGACTTTGCTACCAACCAGCCCCAGCGCCAGTTGTTGAAACGTTCAATATGTGCCCTGGAGTCACCGATATGTCTGACCAAGCTAGAATGTCGTTCTTGGACACCCATAACAAATTGAGATCAAGACTCGCCAAGGGACTTGAGGCTGATGGAATCTCTGCGGGAGCTTTTGCCCCGGCTGCTAAACAAATGACCAAGATGGTGAGCATCAAAATTCCCCAAGGGAAATTGAATTGTTTATACATCTCACTTTTAGCGCTACAACTGTACCGTTGAAGCTTCTGCAAAGTCTTGGGGCTCTGGATGTTTGTATCAGCATTCTACTAATGCTCAGAGACCAGGAATGGGAGAGAACTTGTACAAGATTACTCTAGAGAACGTCAACAAGATTCAATCTGGAGAAGATGTTTGTTATCGTGAAGGGGCATCTCTTAGTGCTAGTTTGTAGGCTTCCAATGCTTGGTGGTCCGAGCTCAAGGACTTTGGAGTGGGCTCTGACAACATTCTGACTAGCGCAGTGTTCGCGAGAGGAGTTGGTCACTACACTCAGGTTTCAGGATATGCAAGAAGCCTAACTAGATAATCCGGTTTTAGATGGCATGGGAAACAACAACCGAATTGGGATGCTATGTTGCGTTCTGCTCTGGATTCACGTACTCTGTGTGCCAATACGGACCTGCGTAAGGATCATTTCATAATATAATACGAGACTAGACTAGACATCACAACAAAGAGAACGGATCAATCGAGGTTCTTTTCTTTTCAGCGGCAACTACCTCGACCAGCTGATTTACACAAAAGGTGCTGCCTGCACGACGGACGCCGGGTGCCCGGGCGCTCAAACATGCAGTGTCTCCGAGGGCCTGTGTGTTCTCCCTTAGTTCCTCTTCCTCTATGAAAAGATGTCAATTAAATAAACATGCAAAAAGTTTTACTATGAAATTCTGCACCTCGTCGTTTGCTCCCTCCTCCTCTTCTTCTTTTTTTTCCATCCATGGATTGATGCATTGGCAAGCGCATGCCAAATGTGACAAGTTCTCGCCGGAGTAAAGTGTCTTCTTACTAGCAAGTGCCGAACACAAAAATGCAAGACGCAAACATTTGCCTTTTGCGTTATCATCGGCAAGTTGGAAAGATGTAAAGATGATAACTTGCCGAAGAACGAACGCTGTTCTGTTCTGTTTCTTAAAAGCAAAAACAATAACAACCTCCTTTTCTTCCTAATTCCTAATTCGTAGCATCTGATTCCACGCCACATGTTCTTCATTCTCTCAATTCCTTTGTTCCAGTGTAAATGGAAAATGGACAGTTCAGTTAACCCTCTTATTTACAGTTCCGTCTCGCGCAGCTGAATGAACCTGTTTTGTTTCGTTATGTTTCAAATAGACAGAGAAAAAGACCACGTCTTCTTTTCCCGATCAATATTATGGTCACAGTGACCTTCTCCCTCGTCCTCCGTCAAAGACAGTCTACGTTGCGCGTTTTTTCCTCGGTTTCCCAGTTTTCGGTTCACCCATTTCGCGGGCGAGGTGTTAGAAGATGTTGACTCTTGGCCCTTTTCCATTTTCCTCATTTCATTATACTCCTATTCCGTCACGCCTTACTCTCGTCTCGCATCAATTCATTAGCACTCTCCTAAACCCTCTACTGCCGCATCGCACCGCACTCCATTGTGTATGTATAGCACGGCAGACCTGCCGACTGACCGAGTCATTGTTGCATTTGCGCTCTACTGAACCCCGCTCTCAACGGAGCCCGCCAGGATCTCGGTTCGCAGTAATGTTTCATACACTCCACCGTTGTTTTTCGTCGTTTTCGTCTGTTTTTCCGGTTGTTGTGAGAATTTTTTGTGTGGAAATTGCTTTTCAATACTAGCGAAGACTATTTTGTTTCAGTTTGCATTAGTTTCATAGTATATTTGCTCAAATTTTACTATTTTCGCACTCAAAATTGCCAAAAAAGTGGATAAATGTGCAGAAATACTCATATTTAGTCAAATATGTTGCAGAACCCGTATGACTCAAGCCTTTTAGAGTAAACATTGCCGTTTTAGTGATAGTTTAGTGATACTGCTCTGTTATTTTCAGTGTCCGACTATGTTTATCGTTTTGTGGCATTCATTCGCCCGCAGATGTCGTTCATTGTCTGTTCTCTTCCACCCTCCAGATGTCATAAACCGCCGAGAAGGTGGCGATTGACTCGTATTTCGTTTTCTCGACTCTTCTTCTTTTCCCCCACCAGTTTTATTCAATTTTTACAACTTTTTCAACGTTGAAAGTTGTTCGTGAGGGATAGATATCAGGTACAAAACACATGTTCATCCTCTCCGATCGCTCTACTTGTTCTCTTGTTATATGACTCATTTTACCCTCCAATTGTTCTCTTTGTCGTTTTCCATATACGTTTTCTATACAAACTCATTTTTCAGAGGCGACTCTCATCGAACGGTCATGGGAAACGAAACATCTAGAAGTTATAAAGGTGAGTATTTCGCTTTCAAAAATCCCCCAATCAAACGGTTTGCTCGTTTGTAAATAGAGCACTCAAAAAAAAGGAAAAAGGCAGACAGACTTAGAGATCATTTGTTGATTGGTCAAAACAAAACAATTGAGGATAATGTCAACAGAATCCTCTCCCGGTTATCCCTTATCCCTCTCCTCTCGACTTCGTTTTGTTCCGAGTCCTTTCCAAGTTCGGTGTTGTTGTTGTGACCACCTTCTCTTCCTATTTACGGATTCGGAGATTCAGGAGCTCTCAAACCTCCTGGAGAGGAACAGCCGGCTTGCTCCGTGTTGGTAAGAGAGTCATTGACGTGACTGACGGGGAGCAGAGTTGGTTGCTTGCCCCCTCTCCTTTATTTTTCGCGTCTTCCCGAGCCCTGCCCCTACCTCCCCTGTCCCCAGTCAGCACCAAAGTCCTGTGACTTTTGAGGTGACCATTCACGAGATCAACGACTCGACTTTCCCGTCCCGTCTCGTCCCATCTCATTCCCTCATTTCGACTTGAAAAACACTAGAACACTCAAACACACATCTGGCACTCACTGCGAGAAAGATAGCCACTATTATTTCATTCATTCCGAATCCAATCTCCATTCCGATTGCTATTACTATTCCTTCGACCACTCAAAGTAAAAACAGCAATGGTCCAGCTAACTGAATTCCAAAGAGCCTACTCTGAAGACCCAGAAAGTCCAGAACGTAGTCCTCCAAGATACTCCCCACCATCTTCCTATTCCCGACCTAGTTCCTCAAGACTCTCTCCATTCGTCGGATCCTATTCCAATTGCAACTCTATCGATGAGCTCTGCGACCGGTTCAGCAGATATCACCGTCAAGTCAGAGGTATTCTTGCACGACGCATTTCAATCCCCATTAACTTTGTAACAATGGTCCCTCCACTTTTCTTCCCCGCTCATCATTTTTCTCCGTGACTCGTGACATCAACCAACCCCAACACAAAGAAGTGAGAATCTCTGCTCTGCTGAGCTCAACTGGCTTTCCAAGTTCATTGTGCTCTTGTTTTTTCGCTTTCATTCTTATTTCCATCAGCAATCAGCTGTTGTTAGCAAAGGTGATCTTCTCATTCTGAACTTTTTGAATTTGTTTTCAACTTGACACGATAGACAGGATGGACACAAAAGCGTGTCAAGTACATAGTCGCGTCCTTTCCTAACAAAACACAAGTTATCATACTTGCTACCTGACTTTTGAAAAGTTTGAAACTTTCTTTCCCTCATTTTTGACACGCAAAGTTTCACAATATTAAACTTCAAACATTGCCGAAAAGTTGGCGTCACTTCCGAGAGGGCCCATCGTCCAAATTCACAGTGTAATAACGGGGGAGCAAAACGTTCGAAAATCTACTGGGAGTTAAGAGGAGGAGAGGGTGGGGGAGCAAGCGAAAGAGATAGATTTCACATGTGAAACCAATCTGTTTTACCTTTCAACCACTTTCAATGCCAGGGATTTAATTCAACTTTTCTTTCAGATATGGTTAGCACGTTTGGAAATGTACAAATCGACGATGAAACTCGGGATATTATAAACCAAGCGAGTTCCGGTACCAGAACCCCACTCCAATTCCACTGGATCCATGGAGCCAATGTTGTCATCATGAAGAATGGTCGGATGGCGAAACGAAAGGAGAGCTTCTGCAAAGGACTTGCTTTCTCCAACAGAGCCGTTGAAGTTGATGAAAACGTGTGTCTCCGGCTGTGTGAAGTTGGAACCAACTGGTCTGGAGTG
>LR538080.1:0-12008 GCA_900883565.2 Caenorhabditis panamensis | reverse complement strand
ATGAAAAATGTTCAACTGGGACCCCGGGTATTTTGTTACGCTGAATCCGAATCTGTCAAAATCTCGACAACGAAAAAATTACCGGACTACCCCTTTAAAGTAAAAAACTTACTTTTCTGTTATTTCTCCTTTTGTCTCTCTGCAGAGATCTCTGATCTCTCTGCTTGATGCTCTTCGAATCGCCTTTTTTGCCTGCCAATCTTTCTTGAAAACAGAGAACCGATATAACGGAGGGAGGGTTGTCAAAACTGCGAAAAGCTGACGAAACATGAGTACTCATTATCTGAAACAACGGGGCTCTGCGTCTCTCAATTCCCACACTCTGCTCCATGTAAGACAAAAGCAAGCTAAATGGAGGCTAGCGAGTTTATTGTCATCACAAATAAGTGTTCACAACAAAATTAGAATTCATCGAAGCTGTCGTCATCAGATTCCTCAATGGTGAACTGCTCCTCTTCTTCCGATTCCTCAACCTCAATCTGCTTTTTCTGTTTCTCCATCACTCGGCCTTTTGTTTTCACTCGAATTCTCGCAACTTGTCCGTACATGCGTTCCATTTGCTCTTCAATCTGATCCTTTCCCATCTTCCACGAAATGTTCATTGGCCTCGAGACGAAGAACTCAATACGCCGAGGATCGATGATTTCGTTGATTATGGTCGCATATGGGGCAGTTCTGCGATAAGGAAGGTTCAAAGATTGTGACGAGAAGCGGATGAAACTCACAGTGCAGAATAGTATTTGATTCCAGTTGTGGGAAGCTGCCGGAGCTTGCACATCGTTGCACTGATCTCTCTGTCAAGGTCTTTCATGGCGGAGCGGCGGACGGCGAACAACGTCTTCGGTCTGGCTGAAACACACTGAATCTTTCAGGAACTGTGCTCAAAGACTCACTGCATTTGTAGTTGTGCCACATGACACTTCTCGTCGCTATCTGTGACATGTATTCATCTGGCAACGTCTTCCTCGTGCTCCAATCGGCGGTTAGCATGTCACATGCCGACAGAGTTTCGGCTACTTGTCGATATTTCTTGAGATCCGTACAAAACACGTGTTCATTCTCGAAGAGGAAGTTGATCAGCTTGTCAGAGCTCATGCTCGACATTGCGATTATGTCAGTCGGATCGTGCTCCAGTGGCGTTCTCTCTTTAGGTTCTGGTACAGTTGAAGACTTCCGTCGCTTTGAGGCAAAACTGTGTGGCTTTGGCGCATTCGGATTGATCCGTTTTGCGTAGAGAATTCTTCCGATCATGTGAAATGCTTCCTCTTTGTTCGCTTTTGCAGCACAGATCATCTTCACGCCAGTTCTCCTTTCCGGGTTCGGCCCAGCCGAGTTCATTTGCAGCATGTTCATCGCTATTCTCAAATCGCCACGTGCTTCCTCTCCGATTATCTTCAGCTTCGTCTCTGAGAACTGGAAAGAAACAGTTTCAAGATCATGCCAAGAACTGAAACACTCACCTGTTGACCAATCAAATTGGATGCTCTTTGGAGCGCCTTCTTCATGAACGTGTCGGCGACTGGGTTGAATGTGATGCTATCAATGCAGTTTTTCTGAAAATATCTATCATTTTCTTGCTAATTTAGTTATATACCTGAAGAAAAACATCGCTAAAGATCCGATTTGGGCTCAAGTTCCAGCACGAAATCTCATTGGTCAAACAGAAGACCACTGGATGTCGAAGAGTCTCGAAGACGTCAGTGATTGCTTCTCGAAAGGTTGCAGCATCACTGGAAGAACTCTTTGAATTTATGAGAAGTATTGAAAAGCTCACTTATACGCTTGATCCGGCAACTCGGAGACGAGCAGGATTCGTTTCCTAGTCGACCCGCCAGTGAAGCTTCCGTGTCTCCGAGACAGGAACCGCATTAACTGCTCCAAGCCATGTGTCTCGAGTTCGAGAATATCGTTGTGAAGCAGTTCTGGGGTGTAGTCAATCAACTCAATGTCTTTTTCCCTGCACAGAACTTCCACAGAAATTGATTTTCCTGAAAACTGAGATATACAGCCATCATAGAAGGAGTTTTCTACCTGATCCAGTTGGTCCAGTGAGGAAGAGGACACGGGGAGCATTCGTTCCTTCTGGAAACGCAATGTTCAGCCAATTTGACAACTGGAAACTAAGAAAGTGAGGAGAACCTTCGCTTGAGACCCACCTCTCCCAACTTCTTGTTGTGAATCTGTAGCTCTTCTCTACGTTTCGGCGCGTATTTTGTAGTGAGCAAGTTTTCTTGGTCGTCCTTCATCTGAAAGTATACTGAGGATAAAAAGATAGAGCTTAGTGGACAGTAAAATCACAAAAAAATGCTCGAAAAAAAAATGAATCGAGGGAAACAAGATTGTTTTCGGGTTTCCGCAAAAAGTTTTGGTGGCCGCGGCCGATGAATTTTTTCTCGTGTACTCCTCTCGGACAAAGTTTGACTGACGCGTTCCACGCGCTTGGCGCGATTGCGGTGGCCGGCGCCGGACTGCTGCTGAACTAATCAGTGATCAACATGCTTTTCCCATTGTTTTTCTTTGTTCCAAAGCTCTTTTTCTTGTCCTTTCTGTTTTCCCGTTACTTCTCGATCCTCTCCAATCAATTCTTAAACTTTCAGAGAATGGCGGAAGCGGATGCATCCGCCACACACCCGGAACATGGGCAAACTAATCCAACGGTCACTTCGGACAACAGTGGCGGGAAAATGATCGATCCGATTGACAGATACACTGCTTTGGCTGTTCGGGTGAGCCTTTGATCTATTTTGACTACGAAACATTGAATTCAACAAAACATTCTCTACAGGGAGCTATCGTCGGCGTCGGTCTCGCTGGAGTTGTCATCTACTTGAGAAACTCGAGATTGGTGAGTGTTTTCTTCCATTCTCTTTGCAGTCATCAATATTTCATGTTTAGTTCCACAAATTCCAACACGTGAGCCAAATCCCGAAAGACTTCGTCCGCAAGGAGCTGGAACTCAAAGGACGAGTACGCGAAGTGCTCCCATCGGGAGAATTGCGTGTCGAGCACGAACCAATCATGAAGATTCCGTTCCTTCCGAAGCGAAAGAACGCCAACGTTGGTCTTCTGAACCTCCGACTCGCCGGTGTCGAGCTCTCTCTGTCGGGTCAGCAGTTCTTGGCCAAGGATTTGAGACTCACCAACAAACCAGTCACTTTTACCGTTATAAAGGTGAGTCGTTCTGTTTTGAAACTTTCAGAAAATCAGTGTTGTTTCAGGGTGCAGAAGGATCTCCGGACGCCGTCGATGCCGATGTCACAGTCAAAAAGTCAGCATTGAGCCGTACCAACTTGAACTTGGAAGTCGTTCGACGCGGATACGCCCGAGTCCCAGCTCCAGATCAAATCAAACATCTAAAAGCTCTCCAGTCCGTCCCAGCATACTCAAGACTTATTAGCAGACTACTAATGAGCGAGAAAGTGAGTTTTTATTTCTGAAACATAGCGACGATCCGGTATTTCTAGATTGCCGACCGCCGAGGAGTTGGAGTCTGGGAGCGTGACACTTGGGTAGAGTCAGTGCAATCATACCCGTCTCAAGTCACTGGAATCATCCGTTCCGCTGCTATCACCAAGGCTGTGGTAAGCGTTTCACTATTCTAACAAATCAAAGGTCTCAATACTTCCAGGTCCTGCTGTACAACGTGACCAAGGACGTGGTTCTCTACGGAGTGAAACTCACGCAGCAGACCTATTACATGGTGCTGGCAATCGCTGCGCACATCCAGAACGGCTACCGACGATTCGCGACTGGCGTTGATCGCCTCACTGACAAGTACAACAAAGTCCGCCAGAGGATCGGAAAGTGAGCAGGAGAGCTGCCGTCCGCACCGAACCGACCACACAAGTTGTACATTTCGTTCTCCTCGAATTGGCCTTTCTAGATTCGCGTCGTTTATTTTTTCCCTTCTGTTTCTTGTAACCGTAGTGAGTATGCATCAATTTTGTTTTTTGTTTGACCTCCAACCCCACTTATTCTATTCTCTCTGCTCCCCCAAAAGTTTATTCCGGTTTTGCCACCTCATCCGATCGTTTTCATTGATTATTGTAGACAAGAAGCTTAGGACTTTTGCAACGTGTATAATCCTTGTGTGAAGTAAATAGCCAAACGTTTTTGTCATCTAACTAGTAATAGTAGGAAAACAAGAAAAAAGAAAACACTTTATCGGAAACCAGATGGGAAATATTAAGGATAGCGAATTAACCATTACAATATTAGTGTGAGTACGATAGAAGGGGTCTTATTACATACCGTTTTTCATGGAGTTTTCGGTCGTAACTATACATTATTAGTAACTAGGAATCATCGAGCAATACTCACAGACACTGACTGTTTCGGGAAACAAGGAAAAGAAGAGAAACTACAATCACCAGAGCTCCAGATGCTTCGCCATGTCTTCGGCGAGATGATCGAAACCGGGAATCGTCGACATGGCGTCGTCTTCTGGAGGCGGGCGGACTTGGGGGAGGGTATTCACTGGAAAGGGACCGTCGGATGACTGACGAGTTGATAGAAAGTATGGTTGGATCCCGGAGGTTCCGGAGAACACAGGATCAAAGGGACTCATGGAACGGTTAATGGTTTCTGGAGCGAAAAAAGAAGAGTTCTCCAATGGCCAACTGGGATGTGGACGGGTTCCTTCGCACTGTAGAGGGGATCTTTGAGATCCTGGGTATTTGTGTTCGATTGGAGGAACACTCTGCTTCATCGAGTATGGCAGAGGAGTCTCTGTTGGGAAACTTTGATTCCTCCCGCCAGTCATAATCTGTGTCTCCATCTGATCTCGCAAATCGGCGAGCGCGTGTCGTTGAGAAACCTAAACCATTTTTGATTATAAAAAAGCCAAATGGAACAAGAGCCTTGCCTCAAACAACTTGTCGGCTCTAATGTAAGCATTCGGTCCGTGATCGGGATGAATGAAGAGACAACGCTTCCCGTATGGACACAACCCTGTCGTCGTGTACTTATCACACAGTTTCGTCTTGTATTTGTTGTTTTGACGAGGCTCGATTCTGAAACTGCTCTCCTTTCGCTCTCTAAACAGTTTCGGACGGAATACTCACTTCGATGGCCGCAACTCTTCTTCTCCGTGAGCGAACCGACAGTTTTCTGCGAATGTGCAAGTCTTGGACTCTAACCATGCCTGACAGATCACTGTTTTGTAGGACTCTGGCTTCTGCATTCGACGTTCTCGGGGCAGTCTTCTACAAAATCAAGGTTCCTTTATATGTTTGTGATTTCTAGGCTCACTGTGAATGTGGAAAGTTGGCGTGTTGATGATGAGAAGCCACTGGTGACCCCACAAACGATTGCAACTGGTCTGGGATGGAGAGCTTGTTCAACGCTCGCATCTGGATGTTCTGAATCTGCTTGTTCCTGAAAAGAGTCTTTCTGTTCTCGCAAAACCCCGTTTATTCATTCTCCTGACTCGGCGATCTCCTTTCGAAGTTGCTCATTCACAGCGATCAGGTTGGCAGTTTGAAAGAGCAGCGAGTTCAACTGAGCAGTAGGGCTGGGTGGTCCACTCTGTGTCCCTGAAGATCCTTCGCTTCGTTGACTGTGGGATACGTGCACACCGGAAGAGAACACTCCACTGTCCGCCGACTCTGTGGACATGGACGACGGAGGCCTCTTTTGTGATGACTTCCCGAGATCTCTGTAAGTGACGGATAATGTAACTTTATGTGGAGAAGTGATAAATCAAGAAGAAGTGTCTGCAGGAAGTATCATTGCCAGTTTTTCGCCGAGGGGATAAAGCTATTAGTCTCTCTTGCGAACCGTTCGAGTGATAAAGAACAGGATTGATTGTAGAGATATCCCTTTCTAACTGTGCACTTATGGAACCGGACAACTCACTCTTTAGCTTTGCTCATTGTTGATTAAAGTGAAGTGATTATTAGCAAGATCAACAGATCCGACGGATCGACACGCTCTGCCGAGAAGATGTACCGGAACGTCTTGTCAGTCAATAACCCTGAAATATAGTGATAAATACAGACAGACAGTACTTGGGGAGAGGGAAGCGATGATTTCCAACTCGACCAACACGACGGGGTCAGAGGAGGGATTACCAGTGTATTACCCTGATTGCCGGGCAAAAAACTGGCCGAGGTGGGAAAACTGTACTTTGAGTATGTATTTGGGGGGAAAGAGTAAGAATAACAGAGAAAAGATAACCGGTTGAGAAAACGAAAGAAGAACTGAAATGAATCGAACTGATGATGACAGGGAGGAAGTGTGGGATGATTGGAGAGTGTTACACCTCGCGGGACCATGGACTTAGCAGCTGATTGTTCGCCATGACTCGCGGACGAACATGTGATGGCTTTTCGGAAAGGGGACATTGTTCAGAAATGAATGAGTGGAAACTTGAAAACGGACGGATGGGGTGGGACTGTTTGTTAGCCGATTGCGTAACACGTTGGAACATGATGCGAGTGACCGAAAAGGGAAAGGTTTAGGGAGTGAGAGTGTGTGTAAAACTGCGTTTCCTTTCGACGCAAAGTCTTGTGTAATGAGAGAGAAACTGTTCTGTGCCAAAGAGGCAAGTTTAGAGATGAGATGAGGGAAACGCTAAAAGCTAAAATATCGTGGAAAAGGGCAAAAAAGGAGTGCGTGGAACCGGACTAGGAGACGGAGAAGAAGCAATGCCAGACTATTGCATCAATGCGATTAAGATCAATTGGCAATACACAAACACGAAACGGCAAAAGGACTTGTCCTTGTCTCCTGGATCAAGATAGGATGAAGTAGGGATGTTACGGTGAAGGAGCGAATCATGATTGCTGAATGAGGATAACTGAATGACTGAAAGAGAAGACTCAGAATCCGATCTACGTTCGGATGGTTCGTCAAGACTTGAGACGTTCTTGCCAATTAGCAAAGTACTAGTATTCCCACCACCACCACCTCATCCTCCATCGCTCTTCGTCTCCACACCGCAAACCAGTCCTCTTCGATCAAGGGATCCTCTCGAAACGTATGCACGTAATAGCCTCGGTGTGTGTGTATGTTCTCCCTAGCGCTCTCCTATTCTTTTCCGAAGAGATGAAGCCTACGCAATCGCTATCTAAGCGAAGGGAGAAGAAGAAGAAGAAGAAGCGGTAGTTGTGTGGAGAGAGGATGGAGGAGAGTCAAGAAAGAAACAGAAGAAGCAGGAGAAACTTGCTATCGATCAGCGACAGGTGAGAAAGATTCGGATGGGAAGAAGCGACGGAACGGTTGGTGCAAGTTTGTGCTGACACTAGTAGGTGGCGACCAACTGGCACGTGGCACAGGACGGAAGGAAGTTTCAAACGGAAATGACTATGAGGATAGAAGAAATGAGGATTGGGTTGAACTTCAGAGTTATCACGAGCGGTTAGAGAGAAGTTTGGGGAATGTGAATGGAAGAACCAGGAAGAATAAGCTTTCAATAAGACAGACAAAAAGTTTCATTGCGATATCATGATGATTCTAATGCTTTCTTGATCTTCGAATGTTCAAACATCAAGTCTTAGGCCTACAGTACCCTCCGGCCACGACAAGCGAACTGAAGGGAAACCAAGAATAACTGTCCTTCCAGACACCTCTTCTCCACAACAAACAGACCCTTGTCAAACAAGTAACATTCCGGAAGTGTCCGCTGTCATCGCCAACAGTTAACTGCCATTGTGAATGGCTGCCATCACCGCACTTCTTCCCGTCGTTGTCATTCCATCCATTCCGTTCGCTCCACACCGTCCGTTTATCTTCCATTCTTCCGTTGTCACTCTCCCACTTCTTCCCGGCGGGTGGCCGCCGACGGCAGCTAGATTAGCATTAGCCGTCGCGTCTCTTTCGAAAGGACACTTTCGGCTTTCTGGAAGACCGGAGAAGAAGGATCAAGAAGTCACAATCGTCCCGTAATTGACCGCTCCCCCTCCGATCAACGGTAATTGAGTGTCTGGTGTCGCTGCGACAATAGCGAGGAGGAAGCATCAGAACACACGTACAACTTCAAGAGAGGTTGCTGTTGATGTTCAATACAAGGGATGCTACTAACAGAATCCAAACAATATTTGATTCATAAGACACAGGGAAATCAGAAAATCGACTGACGTGGCAAGCTAGTTAGCCGAAAGGGATATCGCGCGAGAAGAAGCGCAATATCGAATCAAAATCAAGCTGATAAGGATGGAGAAGTGCGCTCTTCGGCGCGAAAGATGGCGGGAGAAGCAGCCGGGAAGAGACAAAAAGTGGCTAGGAGGCGAGTGGAAGGATGCTTCTCCTCTGCGGGCCGCCTGCTGCAACTTCTCGGGAGGAAAGGACCGCGCGGAACCGGTCTCTATGCCTCTGTGAAGGACGGCGATGGATGGCAGCCGAATCCAGAAGCTGTATTTTTTGATGTACTCCACTTGAATTTGAAGACTCTTGCCTAGCCCCTGTTACGGTTCCAGAAATATGTTTATTCGTATGCGTATGTTGATCAAAAATAAAAGAGAAGAGAAGGAAAAGTGTGCCTAGCATGGAAGCAGGGCTCCTGTTTGGTGTACTCCGTGTCTCATGTCCAGGCGGATCGTTTCACGTGGAACAGGGGCAACGTGTGCGTCGGATCGTAGGCATTCGAGAGGTCGATTCCGAGATGTTGTTGGTATCTGTGGAGAACAGGTTTACTGCTTATTCAATAAGCAAACCAACCTCATCAGCTTCCTCTGCATGAAATCCGAGATGTTCACAGGCGGCCGCATCGTTCCCATCGCTTTCCTGACTTTCGCAACTGCAGTTTGCCTCGGAATCTGCTCCTTATGCATCAAGTAAGCCGAGGCGAAGGCTGGTGCCCTGTTGCGCCCGCGAGTACTACACACCAGCACGTTTCTGTTCGCTCTCTGCGCCCTCTGCACCAAATCGATGAATCCGTCAAACATGTCGTTGAGTTTTGTGTCTTCAGACAGCTGAAATTGGATTTGTGTATGTGTATAAGTGTCGGGCAAGTCATGCACACCTGCATGCATCTCTGCTCGGTTTCCGGCAAACTGTAGGAGAGGTAGTAACGAAAGTGACTACTGGCACGGTTGCAGAAGCACGGGCAGTCAAATCCCCTGTTTTGGCGTCTGAACAATGAGCATTGATACGTGAAAAGTTATCAAAACACCGAAAAAAACACCCTTTTGCTTCATTACCCTCTGTTGGGTGGCTTGTTTTCTAAACAACTCGGCTAACCCAAATTATATACCTTGACTCTTGAACATGGTCGGCACTCTCATCAGCGATCTCGCAGATGAACTCAATGTTCAGTCGACACATTAGCGAGTTGTTGTTGACGGCGTCGATGGCGGCGGCGAACACGTTCTCATCGATCTGCCAGACCACCTCGTCCAAGTACAACGAACGAAGTGGCACTGAACGGGCGGGAGCCACAGGGGGAATCTCTTCTGTTGGAGTAGGGGTTGGGGGAGAAGACGGCTTTTCCTCTTCTGGAAGATCAGTAGGATCGGACAATGAGCTCATTGAGAAGAAGGTGGAGATGCCAGATGGAGAAGTTGGGGATTCCGGATCAGATGAAGTGCGTTCCATCTCGAAGAAGTTGACATGGGAGACAGAGACAGGGGTCCTGGGGGTTTCCAACGTTTCAGATTCATCAGAGACAATCGAGACAGTATCGTGCTGAAAGTGTGTTTTGTAAGGATAAGTACGTTGGAAGAGGAGAAAACTTTGACCCAGACCCCGAGAAAGAGCATGCGAGTTAACGGATAAATTAAAGCACAAATCGCACACTTGCAACCACAAATGCACACACACACACAACTTTGTTACAACACCGAGATAAGCGCCGCCGTCTGATAACTCAATTATCCGCCCCAACTAGATTGTACTTCCTGTTTTCCCCTCTCTCACGCCGCCGCGCCGTCTCAATCCGTTTTTATCATCAATCACAAGTTACCACCAACTCAAAGAGAAACAGAAGGAGTGAGAGAGAGAGAGAGAACAGAAGTAAAGGAGCATGCTGTGAGTGGTTAAAGAGAGCACACAACTAGTTACCGATTGGCAGAATCCCTGCCAACGACTGGCCGATTTCGATTCGCGCACCTTGGCGGGCGCTACTTTGATCAGTCTCCCAGAGCTGACCGTTTCAGAAGTCGTCGAGACTATCGAGATGACCGAGGAGGATCGTGTTGGGGGAAGAGTTGGTGTCGGCGAGTCGACAGTGTCCGCATCTTTGCAAAGAATCCGAGTGAACTTGTTGTTCCGGTTGATCAACGAGTGAATCTGCTTGCTGTCTAGGCCCGGTGTACTTCCAGCTCGAGATCGGATGGATTGTCTGGAATGATTCGGGGACAGTCAGAAGAGATTAGAGATTCGATTTGGAGTTTTGGACTTTTAAAGTTCAAACAGCTCCTACATCCATATCACCTGTGAATCTAGGTCTTAGTCACTTGTTGCTTTTGACCTATTCTGTCTTCTAAAACCAAGACGTGTGATGTTATCGAAAAGCGTCTAATCACTAGGTTGAAGTTCTCAAGCTTGTATTTATGTTTTCCGCTTCTTCTGTTTACCACCTTCCCCATTTTCTTAGAATTACCGAAAGAGCAGTATAGATTCGTATTCTTGATCTCTTCGATCTTTTCTAAAAACTCACGGTTTTAGAGTAGAAGACGACTGTGACTTGGAGCTCCCCGAACCTTTCATGGTTCAGAAACCGGGATTCAGAACTTGAAGCTCAATGAAGCGATATGAGGAGGAAAGCGCAGAGATATCTGAAAACAGACAATGATGACGTTGTGAAGCAACTCATGACAAGAGAGACAGACAGGATATGAGCTAGAAGACATGTGCTCAGAAGCTTCTGGCAAGGTATAATTGATGTGCTGACTAATAGAAAAGGTAAATTTCAGCCTCAAAGTGGAGCAGCAACTGGCAAAGGAAGGAGCTCTCGGCGCTCCGAGGTAGTCTGTGTCCGCAGAAGTCGAGACTCCGCCCCCTCCGCTTCGAGACCGAAGCAGCCCCCGCGCAATCTGAAATACACATGTCGCCACGGGCAACCGAGCGGAGAGAGTCGCTCCACTGCTCTGCTCCAACTCGACATTCATCCCTCAGAAAACCCGCAGATTGTGATTATGTGCGTGCTCACACACATTATACACTTGTCTCTTGTGTGCTGACAAAAACTTATGTTTTCTAAAAAAGAACGGAATTCTCCGAACAGGGATGGGAATGTTTGTGTAGGAAGCGAGAAAATTAGAGGGAAATGATAAGTTCTTCATGAAAAACACTTGCTTCTCGGTGCGGTTCTTCTGCTTCTGTCCCCACGTCTTCAATCCTTGAAGTGAAATGTCGTCGAAGATTAGCGGTGCCGTGGATGGCTAAAAAGATCAACAACAGAGCTTTATATTAGGTTTATCCTACCTTCACAGACTCTCTGTTCTTTTCTCCATAGGTTCTCCGAGTGCAGCTGCCAGGTACTACTGCGGTCACGGGAAGTGGCACTCGGCGGGTCTCGCCACGAAATCAGTTTTTCGCTGTTTTCTCGTTTTCGGACCAACTCTTATGAACTTTCTCTTGTGAAATTGGATAGAGCAGAAGATTTGAAGCCTAGAAATAGTTAATTTGACCCGAAATATTACATTTTTCATTGAAAAATTTTAGATTTTGTGTTCGCAATGAAAATCTAACTGAATTTGGTCAAATTGGCTATTTCTGGGTTCCAAATTCTATTTTCTATCCGTTTTTATAGAGAAAATTTGAGAAAAACGGTCCAATAACGAGAAACAGCAAAAACCGATTTCGTGGCGAGACCCGCCGAGCGCCACTTTGCCTGACCGCAGTAATACAATGAACTCGACTCCCTTCATTGTAAGTGTGCCAACTTGACCTCTCGCCTCCGATCTAACAGTCCCTTCTCAGTGATCACTTCTTCTTCGGCTCCCGAGCCTTGAGTTCTTTGCGAGCTTCTAAGATGAAAATCGACTAAAACAGGATCCTCCGTATCAACACGGATGATCCCCCAACAACATCTTAAAGGGGTAGTCCGGTAATTTTTTCGTTGTCGA
>LR538079.1:48909-99518 GCA_900883565.2 Caenorhabditis panamensis | reverse complement strand
TGCTACCAGATGTGCCGCCCGACTCGCCATTGACTCCTTTTTCGGTGTTTTGACATGTCCGTTGGCTAGAACTACTCCGTTGCACTCTTTCTTGTCCTTCTCCACATCAAGTTTCACGTCGTCTGCTTCGTTCTGAAAGAAAATGGAGTTCAGAATGATACTTCTACGCTTTCTGTATTTCTTGAGCTTTCTACTACCAAAATAGGCGTGCTGGGGACCGTTAAACTCAAAAAAGCACCGAAACCAAAACGAACAAAACACACCACAAACTGTTGCTGCTCGCGGACCTCAATGGCGACCTCACTGGCCGTTCCGTTCGTCGCATCGTTCTCGTCGAATAGTTCCGAGGCTTGTACGGGTTCCTGACACACTTCTACTGTTCCGTTTGCCAATTTTTTCTGGAGAGGAAATAGAAAATAGAAGAGAAGTTGGCAATTAGGTTTATTTTCATGCAATACGTGCAAGTTTTAAGATACGAAACTCTTACCATTTCTTCGGGTTGAATGATTGGTTTCTGGTCAAGGGAAGCTTCAGAATCCGAAGGTGTAGCAGCAGAGTCTCGGGATTTCTCATCACTGAAAAAGAAAAAGTTTTAATGAGAAAAAACAAAGCAAAACTCTTACTCGATATGGCCATTGACACCGTTTTCCTCTTTGATGGTCGGCGGCGTCTCCGTTGACAACATCTTTCTCATGAGAGGATGATGCTCTGTTGCTGATTGAGAAGCCGCTGGAGCCAATCGATGCGGTCGGACGAGTCGAATTCCCTGAGCGACGATCATAACTCCATTCGAGTGCATTTTGAAGTTGATATCCGGGTAGATGTTCTTCATGACCCCACTGAACATGGCTAGAGAGCCACTCATCGAGTGGTAGTAGTTCCGCAGATCGTCGACGTACGCCGCGTAGAGTTCCCCTCTCGGAGTAGACATACTCGGCTCAAAGACACAGTTCTTCTTAATCCACTTCTCAGTGAGCTGTTCCATTTGACTATCTCCTGATGAACTAGTCGACGGAGCGATGGGCCTCACCGGTAGATTCCCGGTTCGACGATCAAGCTTGCCGTTGAGGGACATTGATGGAGGTGGTCCAGCGGCTGATGGGGATGGCGGAACAGATCCGTGGTGACCGGTAGTTGGAGGATGGTTCTGTTGAGGATGAGGATGATGAGACTGGTCACGTTGCATTTGTTGGACTTGTTGGAGTGCCAGGTTGTTTTGTATAACCTGTCGAACCGTCATCGGAGGTTGTTGACCTTGTGGACCTGGAGTTCCGGGGCCAGGGGGCATCATTCGTTGCTGAGGATGATGATGTCCGTATTGTGCGGGATGCGGAACTTGCTGGATGTGCTGTGGAGGGGGTCCAGCCTGACCGGCTTGGAATTGTGGTTGATACTCGACGACCTTCATTCCTGCTAGACCCGACGGACCGAACGACACAGCTTCCAGTGTCGCCATAGACACCAACTGCTGGATGGCTCTCGGAGCATCCGCAATCATATCACAAGCAGTGTCACCCATCTCGGAGATCTGATACAGACACTCGAGGGTGTAGACACACATCATGATATCTTTGACGCCGACAATTTCGAATATGTGCGTTATGGTTTCGGGACGGAGCCATTCGCAGATGATCGCCTCGTTTCCCTCGAAACCGCAGAGTCCCGTAAGCATTTCGAGCGCTCGAATCAGCTTGAACTTGTCCAGACTGAACATTCCGTCGTGGATTATGCGTAGGATGGCGTGTTGTGATACGTGAACCAGCGTTTTGTCAGTGAGATCGATCTGAAAATTGGCAAGTTGAAACATCAATATAACTAATGAACAACTTACATCAGTGGAGAGATTGCTGAGAGCATCGTAAGCTGCCACGTAGAGCGGAGACCATTTACACGTGGCACACATGATCAGAAACTTCATCACCGGCCACGTCTTCACTATTGTCACCCGATTCCCCGGTTCAAACGAGAGGTTCCGAATGATAGTGGTCACTTGGTTGATCCTCCAGCATCTAGAGTCTTTCACATTGTACGCGTTGCTGAGTCCCGTGAAGAACTGATCGTCTTCGTCCTCTTCAGCTAGTTCCTGTTCGATGCTTCCGCCCATAAAGTTGATTAGGAGATCTTTCGGGATACCAGCTGCAGCCCAGAAGCTTCGGAAGTCGTGCTGCGTGGTGGTCTTCCACTCGTTTCCCAAACTTTCCATTGTTTTGTCATCGTCTGGAAAACAAGTAATTGCGTTACATTTTCCACTAATTTCCATCAGGAACTCTTAAAAATTTCGGATAACTATTGTTAAAACTCACCATCATAAACACCCGTATGTGCCACCAAGAGCGTCAGAAGCGTCGGAGCATGACAGATCCTCAACTGCTTCGGGCCAGCATGACTCAGCAGCATACACACGTTCATAGCAAAGTCAATCTCGTTTGGAAGTCCCGACATCAAGGATTTTGTGAGTCTGGCGTAGTCTGGATCAGTGATGATCTGTCCTCGTTCATCTCTGGGCGGCTGTTCCGGCTGCATTCGGTTGTAGCTGATCGGGCATTCGTTGGTTGCAAAGAACGAGGTGGCGTTCCTTCCGCGACTCCTTGACATCTCGTTGTCCACATAATCATCCACGTCACCTATGGTTTCCACTTGCTCGAACTTTGACAGATACCGCATGTAGATGATCTTTATGGCATGATCTCCGCACACAATGTCGTCTTTGCATCCGAACATTTCGGCGATATCGGACCATTTGTCGCCAGCGGCCACCTTCTGCCATCCGCCCAGGGCCTGTACTGTGTCGTACAACCGATACAAGTTCACCTCGACGCCCTGCACATGCGGTAGCTTCAACTGCGCGTTCCATCGTCGTTTGTAGAACATTCGGAGACTGTTGTAGAACTCAGTCATCTTACGCTGCTTCTCCGGCGGATCCGTCAGTGTGTCGATGTAGTGCTCCAGTTCCGATTTTCGTTTCCGGCTCTCCATGATGATTGTGTGGTTTGTACTTTGATAAGGGGTCTGTATCGTTTGCCGGGCAGGTTCTGAAAATATTGAGAGATTAAAGGAAGACAGGATGGGAGGAAACGGAACAAAAATTAGAGAAAATGCGATCTGAATGGCGGTAACTTCGAAATCTCTTCAAGACTCTAATAAACAGCTTCTAAGCCTGAAATCAATGATAAGAAACCTTGCTAGGCTAGCGGACACATCACTAGACCCGTGGAAGCAGAGTTCTTGATTTCCCGTATTCAAAACGTTCAAAAACCCGCTAGAAACACGCAAAACGTCCCCGATGCACACAATAGGCTTGGCAGATTGAATAAACATAAAATTTGGGTGTGCGGAGGGGAAGACGACCATCAGGGACAGGTGGTCGACGGGGATGATGCCGTAGATGGTCTTGGAATGGGGAATGACCAGAATTAGGATTATATTGATTTTTGATGTGTTGAAGTGTGGAGATGCACACTTTTTCTTGTTTTTTTGAAGATGCAAACAGCTTGGAAAACAGAAAATCCCCGATTCAAGGAGATTCTTGATTTCCCCGAGAAATGTCTATGGATCTGGATCGAACTCACGACTTATCGATTACTGAGAAGCTTCTAAAGATCGTTTGACCTATATGATAATCAGATTTCAAAGTTCAGATTACGGTGGATGACGAGATGCACCAAGATGAGTGTGAATTCACGCGGAGACGCAGACAAACAGGAGGGGCAATGAGCGGGGCGGGAAGTGGCGGAATTCAAAATTTGCACCCGTTGCAGGATGGATTTTTGGGCTTTTGGCAACTCATATAACACGAAAGTTATAGGAAATCGCAGTAAAGTGCAAAAATGGAACAAAAACAGGTTATCAAGTTATGATAGTACCAGCTATCTGTTATCAGTGAGAAAAAATGTGATCTTTTGAGTGATAGAGGTCTTCAGGACACCTAGAAACCTGACAAGCAGTGTGAAAAGGTTTTTGATTCCTGGGAATCAAAAAATTGCTCGAAAAGAGATAAACATCGATCTTGAAGTTTAGCAAATTTCCGATTAAACGAAAGGTGGAAAAAACAGTATAGTCAGCGTTTTCAGCAAGCTGTCATATTTTCACTGCAGTTTTTTCGTTATTCTATGCGGAATCTGCAATATCAACTAGACAGAGCATGCGGTGGGAAATATACAAAACGAATCTACAAATTCTTGAAAAGTACAAAGGAACCGTTCCTTTACGCTTTTTTTGCTAGAATTCTTTATTTTTTGCAATTAGATTTATATTCTTTAGTGCATTAGCTCCCTGTTACAGCCTTGCTCTCAATAGTACCTGACACGAAACTGTGTCGAATTTCCAAAAAGCATGGCGGGAACGGCAAGGAGAGACAAGAAGAAATAGGGCGGAGCGTAACCGTCAGAAACAGAGAAGCGAGAGAGACACATAGAGAATTATATTTGAACGGACGGGTGTGGTGGGAAGGGGCGAGATGCCTTATGAATGCCCGGGGAGGCCCCGCCGCCTGATACGCGCGCGCTGCATCTTCTCGGCGGCGGCGCCGGATACCTGCAGTGCAGTACTCCCGGGGACATCCCAGGCAGCACCAGGGGAACGAACGAACGTCGAGGGAGAAGCGTTGCGTGTGTGCGTCGCGGCCCCCTCTAGGCTGTCACTGGTGAGTGTTTTGTGAGTGCGTGAGCGATTGATCGAGACGGCGGCGGCCCGGGCATTCGGTCACTGGCCAATGTCTGCGTCTCTTGCGCTGATGGAGACGCCTGCTGGTTGGTTGACTGGCCTGGTGTGGACGATGAGAAACGGCTGGTGCTGGCGGGGCGGCGGCAGAAGGCCATGCAATACTTAATACCACTCCCTCTCTCCCTCTAAAAGAATAAATTGGTGTCGAAAGCTTAGTCAAGGTCTGGTTTTTTTTTGGATATAGGACAAGTAGTCTAGAACTAACGGAAGTGTGGCACTGTTTCGGGAAAAGCAAAACTTTTGCTCTGAGAACAGTCATTTATCATCGAAATCGCTGGGAAATTAAAAAAAAATCTACGAAAAACATCAACTTTCACTGGAAACTATAAGATATTTTTAAAACATGTGAATTCGACTTTTTGACATTAATATTGCAAAGATTTAGCGGAAATTTGATGGAACGGGAAAGAAAACATTGCAAACAATATATTTTCATCGAAATATCAAGGAAAATTGACATTTTTGGTGAAAAAAAGTGCGAAAATTGCAAAAAAATAACCGGATAAAAATTGAAAGTGGCGCGCGGTTAGCCGTGGAGCGCGTTTGCAACACACACCTATCGGCGCGAAAGTAACAGAATTCAAATTTTATTCATTGAAAAAATAATTATACTCGCGCTCTGCGCCACTAAACAATAAAATTTGAAATTATTTCAAAAAAAAACCTGTATAAAAATAGACTAGATACTAAGCTTCACATTATTAATCAGCGTTCTGAATTCGATTCAATGGCACCAGTTCCGTTGCGTTTCCGTTGGCATCTCGCTTCTCGTCACTGCTGCTACCTCCGTTCATGGCTTTTTTACTGTCGAAAATCATCTCGTCGATTTTATTGAACGGCTTTTCAAACGCCAACGAGAAGAAGAACGCAAGAGCGTAAGAAGCGAAGACGGCCTCAACTGTGTGACGGACCATTTGCACAAAAGTAGTGAAGTGGAATGGTTGCGGACGGCTCAAGTTGTAGATCTGTAGCATGATCGGATGAAGGAGGTAAGCACAGAATGTGATTTTGGAGAGTGGAACAAAGAGTCTCCAGGAGAGAATTGTGTCAACTGGGCCTCCGTTTCCAGTGGTACACGCAAATACAACCCATCCTAAAGCGAGGGCGTAGGCCGGCGTTCCGAAGATGGTGTAGAGGATCTGGGAAAAGGGAAGGTTACTGAATTACTAATCAAGTTCACCTACCTCCCATGGCTTCGAGATATCTCCGGTTTTTGCAAACCAGTACAACCCAAACACAGCATACAACCCCAACACCGTCGAAGTACACCACCCAATAATCACTGTCCTCCTTTCCAACTTAATCTTCAAATCTTTCTGCTGCCGATCGGTCCATGCGTTCAGAAGATACGCCACAATGACTCCAACAATAAACGGAGTGCATCTTATGTACGGACGAACGTAGACGTCATTCCAGTAGTCGTTGAGTTGGTGGACACTAAAGTGACTTCTTGTTCCATTGTTTCTAGTTGAAATGACTTACATCTGAAGTTTCGCGGTGAGAAGTGGAGCTGGGGGATAGCCTTTGATTTGGGTGATAACCAATCTTATCAGGGAAGAGGCTCCAATGAGTCCCGTGGACACACCCAGTCCCACTTTCATGCCCCATTTCAAAAAGGCAATGACTAGAATTGGCATGAGGACTACGTGGAATTGCATATCGTTTGCAAGGTACCACGTCCAGCCCATACACTAAACAGGGAATTCGAGATGTTATAGACTCTCAAAAACCACTTACACACTCCACATCCTGCAGTAAAAAGTTGTTCAAATAGATGAAATTGGTCCACCAGGCATGCCGACATCCTTGTTTCTCAATGGGTCTCCAGAATGGACCATTAGAGATATAGGAGAAGAGAGTGACATCGAAGAGCATAACTACCATGTAGGTGGGAGTGATACGCACATATCGCTTGTAGTAGTACATTGGCCAGGTTTGCACATTGAAGGCGCTTAGCTTTGGAGGATGTTTCGGATCGGCTTTCATGGTTTTTTTGAAGAACGAGAAGGCCGCTAACATTCCACTGAAAGTTTTCATGCTTTGTATGAACGGATAGTCTGGTTACCTCAAAAAGAAAAACGAATCCACAGCCAACGGTGCCTGGACAATGATTTGAGTGTGAAACTGTTTCGGAAAGTTGATCAGCGTTGGTACCAAGTTATCTGTTGTCAAACTGGTTCCAATATAGTAATAGGTATGCCCCAGAATAATCCAGCACATGCTGAGGAATCGAACTCCGTGAAGCGAATTGATCTCTCGGTCGTTTTTCTTGGATTGAAGAATCTCGGAACCGTTAGAGTACATTGAAAAGGCCAAGATGAACTTTATGAAGGGGTCTGAAGAAAGCAAGTTTCAGTAGTTTCAAGTTTCATCTACTCACGTCTGATAGCTGGATGATGTTTTGCTTCTGGAGGGTTATTGGCAACTATGAAGAGGTCATAGAGTGTTCCAAAGATAACCAGGACCACGGTGGCAATCAGAAGGTACAGGGCAAACATAGCCAATCCATTTTCACTCATGGCATCTGAATACGACTCTGCTCGACACTCCACGTCCACATTACAAACTGACTCGGTGCCCACTGCCGCTTCTGTGGCTCGGATTGCTGGAAGGTTCTTGGCATATATATAGAAGAATGAAGCCAAATATCACTTACCAAAGGTCAACATCCTTTTCACATCATAATTAGTACAGGTGTTCGGCATACAAACTCCAAACTTCAACACGGGGAAGAGGGCAAAACAGGATCCGTCGTCAGTGACATTCTTCACTGTTTTCTCACTGAACCTTGAAGTTTTATGGTTCATAACTAGGCCAAATCACTCACTAACAATGTCGATCTGGTGCTCCCGACATCATATTTCCAAAGTACACTAATGGATTGTCCCGTTCATACGCATCAATTGTGGCTAGACAGTACTGTCCTTTCCATTTCTGACTGAAACAATGCTTCAATTTGTATCCAAAGTATCTTCTATTCAACTCACCCCTGAGCATTCTTCACCACGTCAATCTTTCGGCAAGTGCTCCACGAACCCACCCACAGATTGTTTCCACTCATTATACCCGCTGGCACCTTTCCCATTGCGTCGAATACGTTGAAAATCCAATGCCTTTCACTTTTCTTCTGCTGGAATAGTGGGGTACACTTGCAGTCGGAGCAGTTTTTGTGCTCTTCCACGTGGGTGGCATACTCCACTCCGGTCCATGCAAGATGCATCATGTCACCAACGCAAGCTGAAAAATGAACTGGTAATGTCTGTCCGGCAATCGGTGTCGAGTCCGTGGCCGCGGGCGCTGCGCCCTAACAGTTTCACCTTTCATTTTGCACATTTATGACCATTTTTCTCAAACTTTCTTGTAAAAACATTTGAAAATGTCGTTGTCTGAATGTTTTCAAAACAATTTTGAGAAAAATGATCATAAATGAGCAAAAATGATAGAGGAGAGAAAAACGGTGAACCGCTGACTCGGGGACCTGCGCACTTAGCGGTCTACCGTTTTCCCCTTCTATTTGCTCAACTAGGACCATTTTTTTCAAACTTTCTTGTGAAAAACATTTAAAAACGTTGTTGTCTGAATATTTTCACAAAAAACTTTGTAAAAAATAGTATAAAATGAGCAAAATAAAGGCAAACACTGTAGACCGCTAAGGGCGCAGGCCGCCGTGGTCACGGACTCGAGGGCACCGATTGGCGGACAGACAGTAGCTGGATGAAGCTGGATACTCACCCATAGAAATGTCGAATGCCCTCAACTTCTCAACCATCTCCACTGCGTACTTCATCAACTCCAGGTTTCCTTCCTCCGCCCCATTCTTGTAAGCCTCCGCATAATTGAAAAAGTGTCGGAACAAGTCCAAATCGAGGATCAACTGAGCATCCGAGTCACTCATATACCTCGAGAACACCGATCCCATCGCCTTTGTGTCCGTTTCATCGTAATCCAGTTCTTTGGATGAGAACAGAGAACCATCGTACTTGTAGCTGGATTTCGAGTTGGTTAGCACTACGACACTAGCCAGAATGGCCAGTAGCACAGTATTCCTGTGCATCCCTGGTTCTTTAGGTCCACCTGAAACATTCCTACATTTAAATTCCAACCAATTTGGCAACAAAAAAGCGAGAGTGAAAAGGAGATTAGGCGAATAAAAAGTGTCATTTCGTGTTTCATTCAATTTCAGTCGGCGTTTTTTGCTCCATGTCAAAGAGTTAAAGTGATAAGAGCATTGATAGAAGAGGAGAGAGTTGCAAATTGTGATAGAGGAGTAGGGAAGAGAAAATGGCAATTAGAGAGGGAGAACTGTTAGAAGTGCAAGGTTCGGAAAAGGTGGAGGGGCCTCTCCATAAAATCGGGTTTCTGGTGTTTTCTTGTTTTGTTAGGGCAAAGTTCGATAGAAAAGAAGATTTGGAGCTTAGAATTAGTGAACTTGACCAGTTATTATTGAGTTTTTCCTGGAAAACTTTCAGGCTTTGAGTGACCGCAGTAGTAGAGTGTTTGAAAGAGAACATCGAGTTTCATTTGAAATTTAAGTTTTTTTCACTATTCAGATGTAGAAAAACTATTTCAGGAAAGAAACTGATCATAATTCTGACTGATATAGACACAAACTAGGAGCAAGTTTTAGAACTGTGTGTTTCATGAGATTGACAGCTGAGGCAGTTTCACCTGTGCGATCTGAAACAACATACCTTGTTAGGAGCGATTGCACTCGTTTGTAACACAGTAACACAGTCTTCAGGTTGATTCAAGAACTAGAAAATAGAATCTAACGAAATCAAAACTTGGCAACGTAAGGACACCTGCTGACCAACACAGACAGATAGGCGGGAAGGTGACTAATTGACCGTTCTTCCGCTCTCTCTGACCCCTCTTCACCTCGTTTTCGCCTCTTTCCGTTCCGAGGAAAAGGAAAACGAATAAAACAATAGTAATCGATTGGAGGACCGGGGTTTTGGACAGGTACACTTCATTAAGTGGATTAGGGATTAGGAATGATGAGAAAACGCATTTTCGCTTCAGTGACTAACTGCAAAATGGGAAAGTTTGATCAGCAGTGCCTAGAAGAACCTTGAGAATGCGTCATTCCGTTCGTTCCAAACACAAGGGACAAAAAAACAGAAAGAAAAACCTGGCAAAAACGAAGACAAATGGCGACAGTAATTGGAAACGAAAGGTGTGATGGAGGAATGATAAGGGAAAGAGAGGTGAGAGGAAAAAAGAAAGAGAAGGAACGTATTTGATTGAAGTTCAGATGACTGAGATGCTTGAATTCCATTTTCATCAAGACTATGGTAATGATATTGTCTGTCCGTGAATCGGTGTCTCGAGTTCATGGCCGCGGAGGTCTGTGCCGTTCACTGTTTTCGCCTTTATTTTGCCCATTTTCGTCCATTTTCTTGAAAAAACATCTACACAATTGTCTGTTCAAATGTTTTTTCACAAAGAAATTTGAGAAAAATAGGCAAAATGAGCAAAATAAAGGCGAAAACGATAAACCGCTGAAATGTTTTGTTGTGTGTGGCAGTGTCTCGCGCCCTCGGACTCGATAGCACTGATTTACGAACAGACAATAATTGATGGAATCGGGAATGTATTGCACTAGGTAGAACAGTCTGGAAAGTAGGAAACAAACAACAAAAGTGGCCAGGAGACACTGATTATGGGAGATGTTATCAGTTGAGGGCACTTCCAATCCCGAGTTTATGCACTCAATCGAGGATTGTCACAGTCAAAAAACAGATTCAATTGGCATGATAGGTTATGCGAGAAAGTAGAGATAAACATTTGAAAAGAAGCTCAAAATCTTTATTAACGCAAAGTTTTGATTTCCCTAATGAATGACCGGTTTCCTGATACAACAGAGATAACTGTCGGTGGTGGAAGACGGGAGACACGTGTACCCGAATGGACAACTGAAAAACCGGATCGTCATTTTCATTTGAGCTTCTCCTCTTATAACTCACTCTAAAGAGAACAGTGTCAAACATCTCTGCACTTCCTGGTGTTCCGTTTTCGATGGCATGTAGGAGAAAGGACATGTGGGTCCAACTAGGTCGGATGACGTGGTAGTTGGAGCTGGTGACGTGGAAGGTAGTATAATGGGAATTTGAGGTGGAAGAAGTCGATTCTGAGCAGTACAGCAAACAAACACGTCATCTATGTCAGATTCCTGACACGTGTATCCGCCACGAAGGCATGGTTCCCCGGAATGAAGGCACATGTACGGAAGACCGTTTTCCATTAAAGGACGAGCAGAAGGATCTTTGCAGTTTGGACTGGAAAATGCAATAGGTAAAATATGCTGTAAAAGATACTGTAACATACATAACATCTACTGGGTATGGTTCCGGAGTAGTGGGAAATGGCATTGATGGAGTGGTAGTGTAAAAAGAAGGTCCCAGTAGAGTTTTCTTATTCGCAACTAAACTTGTTCTGTTGGAAGATTCTCTCAAAAACAACTCGAATTACGTTTTGATTTGTATCTCTTGCAACAAATGTAAGCACTTTCATCCTT
Source organism: Caenorhabditis panamensis (assembly GCA_900883565.2). Classification (NCBI taxonomy): domain Eukaryota; kingdom Metazoa; phylum Nematoda; class Chromadorea; order Rhabditida; family Rhabditidae; genus Caenorhabditis; species Caenorhabditis panamensis. The sequence continues at coordinate 88,279 of LR538079.1, read as the reverse complement.
GTTCAACTCACAGTAGGCACCATGAGAACATGCTGGGAACGCTGGGTCGCATTTTTCATTGGTACTGAAAAACAATACATATTGGGTGGAAGTTCAAAGTCCACTCACGATCTTCCTCCTTCTCGACACTGATAACTAATTTCTATGGATCTTTCTGCAGGACAACACCACATTTCGTCCTGTATTGCCACACACTTCTCATTTCGAAGACATCCAGCAGCACAAACGGATCTAGCGAACCCGCCACTTGGACATTTTGCCAGAGAGCAACATACTCGGAGTCCAGTAGGAGTTAGCGAGCATTCGTATCTGAATTAGAGACTCTCGTTCTATTGACGGACTGAAAGTATCAGTGGTCATACCCTTTCCCACAAGGTCTTCGATTACAATCTCTTGGCACCGCACCATCCATCAGAACTTGACTTCCGGGGCCACAAATGTCGTCGGAGTTTTGACAACAAACTTCCACGTTGCTAGTTCGGAACTTTGCACAAACCCTTTATATAAGATTGTTAGTTCGGTTGTGCGCACTTCCCTACCCCTCCTTGCAATCTTTGCATAGCACAAGAGATTTCCCGTCATGGGCAATGATTGGATGACTTGAAGGACAGATTTGGGATGATGATGATGATGTTGTAATGGTTTCCAGTGGTGATATAGACTTTTGGAGGGAAGAAGAAGAAGAAGAAGAAGGCATTGATTTTGTGATAACTGAAGAGGAAATTGAAGCAGAAGTTGGAATAGAAGATGACTTTGGCCTAGATATCGGAAAGCTTCTGAAATGATGAAATTCTGGAACTGGCCGGTCTTCAAACTCACTTCTCAGAGGATCTAGTTGAGCAACAAACATACATGCCATCTTGACTACTAGAAACACACTGAGAGCTCTCTGGACAGTTATTTTTATGGTTTGGAAGACAGGGAAATCCGGTGGATATTCTGGAACGTTGAGAGAATGTTAAGGTTATTCGAACAAATTACCGATACGAGGGATGTCTGCATTGTGGCTGTGGTACACAACAGATTCCCCTATAACACAATGCTCCAAGTGGACACAAATTAGCACACGTTTTCACTGTTTTTGAACTAGTCAATGGTAGTTGACCAATTGGACACAGGTCCTTCAGATACTCATAAATCGGAGAAGCCAATGCTTCAGAATTCACAGAATCAGCTCTAATTAGAAGATATAATAAAGAGACTAATGTACTTTCCAGTAGAAACATACTGTGAAAGGAAGGGGAAACGGAAAGAAAATTGTGAACTGGCGGAATTCGAAGACGTGACATCGTTCGTGTGTATGTGTACACTTTCATCTGAGCAAACACACGGAACACAGTTTCTTCTTCATTCTGCAAACTGAACTGGCCTGGAAACCAGTGACCAAGAATGTAGTCTGTAGATTGGCTAAAGTAAACTAGTTTTCCTATTGATGGAGCACAAAAATGGCTCCGGAGCTCCAACTTCTTCTCCACCATCGACGGTTCCTTATCCGAATAGTTCTAAAATGTTGTTGTCTGTCCATCAACCGGTGTTCTCGAGGGCACGGATTGACGGATAGACAATACCCGAATAGGAAAATGTACAACATGTTTATTAATTACACATATTCACATAACCGTCGGCATTAGCTGGGTACCAGAGACGATTAAAATACAAATAACTGGTCAGCAAAACTATTGCTGTTAGAGAAAAACATTCAAGCCATGATCGGTGCTCGGATATTGTTTTCAACAATTTCAAAGTGTGCTCCAGGAAGTTTCGCTGGCAAACTACACCAGCCATCGGCTCTGAAAGCGAAAGTGTCCAAGTAAATAAAGCACTAAATCTTACCTGAAACATGCAAAATCTGGATTGGCAAAGCAGCCCTGGGTACAACGAGACACTCTCGACTGGAAAGTGGCTGGAATCACAACTTTGACTTCTCGAAGCTCATGGGCGGTCTTCAGGTACTCTAGAAGGTCAGCTTTGTAGAGAACATGTGATTCGTCGACCTAAATTGAATATGCTATCTTTGTTGTGCGCTTTGATGAACCTCGAAATGCATCAAGTCATCAAATCGATCATTCTCATGACTGAAACTAGGAGCTATCAGTCCAATATCATAGCAGATTACCAGTTGACGGCATTTCTGAAATTTCAATCGCAAATGAGATTGGCTGAACTCTACGAACCTTGAACTCGGGGAACATGTAGATGGTTCTTCTTCCATGGGTCATGACCAACATGTACGGGGAGGCCTTGCGTTTATCAACCAATTCCAACTGATTAATCGACAATGACAGGTCGTGCATCGTTCGCACGTACGAAATGAACATTCGGTTACGATATCTGTTCAGATTCGCCGGACCCGAGTATAGTTGGCCTGCTAAGGTGTCATCACTCAACCGCATGTTCCAGAGTGTAGAATTGCACGAAATCTCTTTTAAAAAGCGCAAAAGTTCCCGGAACCCCGCATTCGTCACGTCTTCGGAATCAGAGAGCACCAGATCCAAGTTGATTTCGGAGAGTGTCTTGCAAAGGGCCGAGGAGGTTTTCAAGTTCTCGAAATCATGAGATAAAGTGAGTCCACCACATTCTGATCCAATCTGTAGAGTCAACTTTGTGAGATTCGTGAATGCAACTCCAGGTTGGGGCAAACGGAAGTGACAAGCAGTGCCGGAAGTCGCTGCCAGGTGTGGATACCGTTTTAGAAGATGTTGGACTGGAAAGTTACCAAATTATGTAAACCAAAACTCTCCTTCTTTTTCGTTAACTTACTATGCGAGAAAAGCGATACTGGAAGAACTAGATCTTCAACTTGACACAAATACTTTTTTATCAAAAGAACAAGAAGTTTATCAAATTTACGAACATCTGAAAAAAAACTTTTCTAGTCCACAAAGTGGCACTCGGCAGGTCTCTCCACGGATATGTTTTCTGGAGTTTTCTCTTTTCCGGACCAAATTTCTTAAAGTTTTCTTAGTGAAAACGGATAGAAAACAAAATGTGGAGCTGAGAAATAGTCAACTTGATCTTGTAAAATTCTTCCAAAATTCAAGTTCTCTTTACCATCCGTTTTCATCAAAAACAAATTGAGATCATTAGCCCAGAAACGAGAAAACACGATAAGACCTGATTCGTGACGAGACCTGCCCTGTGTCCTACCGTATCCCAAATGAGTTGCTTGATAAAGTTCCCAAAGTGGATCATGAAGCGCACAAAAGTAGGTTCTCTTGCAAATATTGCGATGCACATACGTGGCAAATCCACGACTGACACGATCCCAACCATAGGCTACAATCTGGAATGTTGCCAGTGATGAATTTCAGAAATTGCAAGTTTTGCAACATTGTTCTGATAACTTATCAGTTCGTTGTTGCAAGTGCGCTCCACTAAGAGAAGCAGTAACAAACAGAATGCGAACCTCTGAAGGCAACACTTTCTGCACAATCATCTCAATGATCTCGTCTGGCAACTGTGGATAGACGTCATGGGTCTCGACACGAAAACACGGATGGCGTTGACAGTGACATTTGAGGTTACGTGGCATTTCGAAGAGTTGTTGAATCATAAAAGAAGATAAAATTGGGAGAATAACAACAAGAAGAGAAAAGAGCCAATTGTAACATTGACTTAGTGGGAGGAAGAAGAGACGCAGACACGGGCAGCGGGGGAACTGGGGAAAACAAGGTGGAAGTGGTGGTTTTTCGGTCAAGATTTGATGCGAATGGGGAAAAAACTGAAAACACCTCTTCGAGCTTCAAAATCACGCCAAAAATTGCAATTACGTAGCAAACACCCTCTCGGTGTTTGTAGTACTGTAACAAGAAGTGGGGCACACAGAAAGAAGTTGAAGACGTTTTCCAGATAAGACCATTCAGACTATCAAGAAAACTCCTCTAAAGTGATAAAAATCCGAAAAAAAACAGGCGGCAACCACTGAGAATGCACGTCCGAAAGTGTCACAGTTCAAATAGTGAACCCTCTCAGCGACCATTTTATACCGGTTTCTTTACATTTGCGAATTGAACTGGAAACTGAATTGTAATGGGAAATTGGTAATTCGAATGGAACGGTCAGGTGACTCTTAAATTGATGTTCTATTCGAATAAACAATTGCAGTTTCCAGGATTTTCAAAAGTGATACAAGGATCAAAGAACGGACAAAACGGAGTAGAGGACAAACAAAAAGTGTCATGTGAATGGAGGAGGAGACCGAGGAGAAGAGGAGGAGGAGGTCTTTGAACACTTTTAAGACGGGGGAGGCCAGAACAAAGTTAAGTGAAGAGTTCGATGGAGCAAAGTTGCTGTTTTAGGAAGAGCATGTCTCAGTTTTGATAGCGAGACTAGCTTCAAACAAGAAGCTAAACGAAGAATCTACGTGCAGAACCTAGAATCAAGAGGCAAAAAACCAGCTGTTAGGAGGGCATGAAAATTCACAGATTGGTATCTGATCTATTATTTATCGCCTTGTCACTATCAAATAATGACAAGGTCAAACATTATTCGCACTTTTGTTTTTGTAATTAGAGTTCTGGTTTCCTTGTCGCTCTTAAGTACAGTACAATTGAGAAGACTTTATTGAAAACTCGAGAAATATTGTATTTTCGATGTCTTTTCGTTAATCGGTGTCCTCGAGTTCGTGGCGGCGGCAAATGCGCGTTTACCGTTTTTGCTTTCATTTTGCTTGATTTTGACTATTTTACTTACAATTTTCTGTAAAAAACATTTAAAATCACAATTGTTTTGATGATTTTACAGAAAAGTTTGAGAAAAATGGTCGCAACTGAGCAAAATAAAGACAGAAACGCTGAACCGCTAAATGTTTTGTTTTGTGAGTCTCGGCGCGGCCACAGGCAGCGATTGACAAATATCTAGACAACGCAATTAAAAGTGAGATCATAAAAGTGAAAACAGAAATAAAAATAACAACATGGAGACACCCTAGAATCCCCAAAACGATGTCCTGCACTTTTTACAGATTGGACGACGGATTTGTGGAGGAATGAAGAGGAGAAGGATCACTGAGAACAGTCCGTATGGAAAAAAGGAAACGGAGAGAGCCACGACTGTCAGGATCATCCAGATGATTCGGGCGTGGCGAGTGGTACGATGACGGGTGTAACGGGCGGTCTGAAAGTTTAGGAGAGCTCGTCAAATTAATCAAAAATGGTAGAGAGACTTACACAACTTTTGCACAACTCATAATTCTCTATACTACCGTGCTCCGTCCCGCTTTGCATTTGGGGTTCTACCACAACTTTGTTGGGATTCAAAAGAGAATTCCCTTCCTCGTAGTAGTCTTCTTCACCTGTAAGGTCAATGAGTAGTTGCAACATTTCATTGAAAAATTTAGGGGGAAAGTGCAAAAAGTTGCAAGTTTTCGTGCTGATATCATTGATAAGGCAACATTGAGTTCAAAGCTCACTTTCTATAGACGGTAGGGTTCCATTTTCTCCAAGGCGAAGAGGGTTGTAGTCTAAGGTTGTCTGGAAAAAAAAAAGAAAAACTTTGATTGCCATGGAAGTGATCACGGGAATCGGCACGAAACGCTAACCTGTCCACTGACTTTCCGAATGATACTGCCATAGTAGGAAGTGTTGAGCCACTGGTAGAGTTCTGCACGTTTTTTAGGATTAGGCGGTTCCTCATCGACTATTTCAGTTACTTCCGGCTCCGAATCATCGCTACTCGCTGGCGTGCTCGGACCGAACACGTCGAAGATGTTGATGCGGCTGGAGTTTGAGTCGAACGTTCTGAAAACAGACAGCATTTGAAAAGTTGTCCAAATTGAAATTTCCAACTTCCAACTTCCAACTCACCCTTCAGCCAACATTATGAAAAGCTTCAAGTGAAAGTAAAAAGTAAAATCAAAAATCATGTTCTTAACAATACCCCGCCCACAATTATTAGACAATCATGTCCATTTTAACTGGTGATAAGCGATAAGCAGGTATAAACTACATATGGGACACAATATTGATTGACGTTTTACTAGGGGAATCCGGGGTTTTGGGCAGGCGTGGTACAGGTGCGGCGGGTCGACCGGCCAAATCCCGGGGCCGCCCCGGGAAAATCGCGTGGCCGCCCGGGGCGAAACTTCGGCCACCGCCAGGAAAACTAGTCCCTCCTTTTCAAATTGCAAATTGTGGAGCGGAAATTAAAGTTAAAAAGACAGAGAAATTGGCAACAAATGCAATTTTGTTGAAGAAAAAGCATATGTCATGTAATACAATCTAAGAAAAAGGGTTCGCCGACAATATTTCTGTTTTTATCGGAAATCTTAAAAAATTTGAAAAAAAAATTGCAATTTCGGTAGAGCGCGTTTGCATTCTGGCCGAGGTTTTGCCACGGAAAATTTTCTCTTCCATATCCACTTTTCCCGCTACAGTACCATGTCTGGTTTTGGGAAGGGAACGTGCGGATTATTCTTTTGTGGCGAACCCGATTAGATCACGCGAGATTGAATATGGAAGTTCGACAAAGTTATGTAGTTTTTCAGATTCAACGTACCCTTGATGAACAAGCATCGAGCTTATCATATATTCGGGAAAATCTGGGCCTGAAAGTTGCCTGAAAGTTTAAATGTTTGATTTAATTATTCGAGCCTCTATGTAAATGTAAATGAGTGTGTAGGAGTATGTGTTTGGCTGAACATTCCCCCATTTATATGTTTTACTGATAAGATAATACACGGGACTCCTCTCTCCTTCCCCTCCCTACTGTGTTGTTAAAATTATCGTGTTTAACTTTTTAACCAGAATGGAAGGAGAATGATGACATTATTGGGGCGATGTATGTTAATAACAGCTTTCTGATGATTTTTGTTTTCGTCTTCCTATTGTACTTCTAACCCGGAAACTGTAGCATTTTTGGTGGGAGGAGCTCAAGATCGGGAATTGCGCTAGCAAGCGTTACTGACGCATTTTTCGTTTTCCTGACGCAATTCGCGTTTTCTGCTTTTCGATTTTTCCACGATTTATTGTCGCGAACTTTGATGAATCCAGTAGCGCAAGTGGGGTCGCGTTTTTTCTTCAATTTCTCAAATAAACCTCGAAAAAACGTTGGAAATTGAGAAATTTTGCAGAAAACGCTGTACACCGGAAGAACGGACCCAGAGGGAATGAGAAGAGAATGAGTGACTTTTCGAGGGAAACCAAGGCACTTCAACTTCTACACTCTACCGTCAAAAATTATGAGGTTACTGAAAAATTAATGTAGCAAAAGTGTAGAAGAAGATCATTTGGAAGTTGGTAGAAAACCAAAAACATGAATTCCAGAGGGACGCCTTCGCATTCTATTCGGCCAACGACCAAGCCACCTCGAAGTTCACTGGCCGCTTTGACTTCAAGACGTTCGCTCAAAAAATGTTTGATCCGATCGAGACGTCCGTGTTGGGAAATCTGTACGTGGAGATGCTCGAAAACAGCAATCAATACATGCACATGCATCAGAAAAGCAGGACAGGTGTTCCCGGCTACTCGCATTCTTTCGTCAGTATACCCGAGCTTTTACTGAATATGATCCTGGCATATCAGCTGCCACAACAAAAGTTTGTCCCAGCAGAGAAGAAGCCTGAAGAACCAATTACGGAAACAGCAGAAGAGTCATCTGCGACTAGTAGTACAAGTTCATCAAAAAAGAAAAAGAAGTCAAAGAAAGGCAAAAATGTGACTATTCATCCCAGAGTTCACTTGACAAATGAAATGGCAACAAAGTTGTTGGAAGAGATGTTGAAGATTCCATTAGCTGCAGAGGTGAGCATTCTGAACATTTGTTCATTGAAGAATGACTTTTATTTCAGTCGAAAATCTGGAAACAAGTAAAGTACGTGCTTTGCCCGTCCAATTGCGAGAAACAGCTAGCAGTTTTCGGGGAAATAATTGCGAAGAACACGAAATCCGGCTTTATCAGGTATCTTTTACGATTTCTATGTCACTCGCATCTCGATTTCAGCTTCAACGCTCTCAACTTCTTCATGCATGATCAGTTTCTGAACAGATATCTCGAGGAACCCATTACTATTTTGCATGCGCTTTATATTGGTCCTTTGAATGCACAAACTGTCGAGGTTCGTAATGAAACACCCTCGTCACAAAACCAGAAGAAATGCAATTCATTTCTCCAGGTCTTCGCTGCCAATCGCACCGATGGGTTCCGTCAAAAATGCCGAGAAGTGCTCCGAGCCGCCGTCACTGCAACTCGCGATCCGATGAGTTTCAAGTACAGCGAGCCCGATTATATCGCGAGAAATCATCCGGACCGCGTGAAATATCGTGATTTCGTGGACACAGTCACTCAATTGTTGAGAGATTTGAACGGGCAGTACAATGGCTCAGTGGGAATTCACACCGGATGGGCGTGTGCAGCGATCAAGAAGTTTGGCAACAAGAGATATGTGGATAAGACATGGAAGGATGAGAACTTTTACGATCTGGTTTGGACGGTACTGGCACAGAGGCCTCATCTGAAGAAGTTTGTTGTAGAGGTGTTAGAGAAGAATTTCAAGGTATTTTGAGTCACCTTTCACAGCTCTTTTCAACAACTGGTTTCAGGATTTCACCGCAGCTCGTTACTGGCGTCGAATGCAGCCTTATCAGATGAGCACAATACTTATAAACAACAACAATGTATCGCAAGAAGACCCTCTCGACTGTCCCGAAGAGTTTCTGGGATTTCCGAAGGGTGCTCTCGAAGGTCCGATTGTCATGATTTCGAATGACAGAGATATTCGGAATCTGCAAAACTTGCTCGAACACAAAATGCAAATGGAAAGTGTGGTGCATGTGGGTGTAGACGCCGAGTGGAGTGCCTATACGTCGCCGAGCAAAGCCACCATTCTTCAAATGGCACTGAAGAACAGAGTATTCATTTTGGATCTCGAGACCACTAACATATCCACGCAAGCCTATCACGCGTTCTTGTCATTCTTCTTCGACACACCACAAATCATGAAGATTGGATTTCAATTCGGCGAGGATCTTCACCAATTGAGAGCAGCTTTTCGTAACTGCACCAGTCTCTATCAGCCGAACAATGTGGTTTGTGTGGGTAAACTGATAATGGATATGATGGAGGCGCTGGCGAAGTCGGATAACGCTGATGAGATAAAACGTACTTTGCTGCCAAGACTTCTCGACGACGGTTCGGCGAAGGAGAGCGCCGACAGTAGTATCGATGAAGGATCTGTTGCTGACAAATCGATGTCGGCGGATTCAGTGGTAGAAGAGGGCGCTGAGAAGCCTGTGAAGGATCCTGAAGCAGAGGCCAAGCAGTTTTTGAATAAGGGACTCTCGTACATTTGTGAAAAGATTCTGGAGAAACCACTCGACAAGACGGAGCAGTGTTCAGTTTGGAATAGAAGACCGCTCAGGAATTTGCAGGTTGGTGGCTGATTCTTCAAGCCTCGCACTTCGCTCGCACTGAAAAATTCGCCGCCGCTCGTAAATCGACACCAAATACGGCTTCAAAAAAAACGCTAACTGTCACGATTCCCCATTCAAAAACGCTTGTAAATTTACTCTGTTTCCAGCTTCGCTACGCAGCAATGGACGCCTATTGTATGTTGATGCTGTACGATAAAGTCGGCGAGGTGTTCAGCAACCTCGGATTGGACGCCGACGAGTTCCTGAAGCAGCAGACACCAATCAGGATATCACTCCCGCTCCTTAGTGAGGCCCCTCTTTAATAATGAATCCCATCGCTCATCGTTTTGATCTGAAAACTTCTTTACGCTCTCTTCTCTATACTTTGTCCCTCGGTTAGTGATCTTTCTTGAAATCTCTATCTTGTAATAATTGCCTATTGTCCTATTGTCAAGCCACACACCCCAAGTTGACTTTAAAGTTCTATCTCAGAATATTTCATACGTATTTTTTGTGTAGTTAATCATCTCCAGGATTCCGATCAATCTTTGGTCTGGAATTCGGGCCATTGCCTACCCATTCCCCCTGCACATTTATATTATTTCAACTATCGCAAGAGATGAATTGTTTTCAGAACGCGTCGTTTATTCTAGAACAATCGGGTACATTTAGAAGAACCGCTACAAGGAAACACACACACATAGATTAGAGTCGAGTTGGATGAATTTGGCGGATTTTACAGAAAAGATGGTAAAGGAAATAGCGAGAGCTCCAGAAAATTTACAAAGGAAAGCTTTACCAATTCTGAAAAACTCCTCCAAATTTCTCCATTTACTTCGGTGGGCTCAGAGAGCTCTTGACATCGGAACTAGTTGGTGGGGACTCTTGGAACTGATACCAGGCCTGTTCGGTGTGTGCCTTTCCGGTCTTCACCACATCCACAGCTTCCACGGGGTAGCAGAAGGCGGCCATGGTGGCGAGTCCGATAGTGGTGGTGAGCAGGCGTCCGACGGGTCCGCGCTTCAGTCCGATCACGAATCCGGCCATTCCTCCGACGGTGATGGCAGCGGCTTTCGGCAGAGCAGTCCACTCGTCAGTCAGGTACTGTTGGCATTTGGTGACTCCTTTTTTGGTCTGTGTCACTGCGCAATCGACGACCTTGAAGCGTTCAGCGACACGAGCGTACTCTTCCTCGCAGGCCACTCGGATTGTGGCGAACTCTCTTTGAAGGGGCAGTGGCTCTTCCGGGATGAACTTCTTCTTCAACGGCGCATTGTCCTCGGCGTAGAGCGGCAACTCATTGATCTTGACCACTTTAGAATCGGCGCTAGTGGATTTCTGGGTCGATGAGGTGACTAGCTGCCAGAATTGTCCCAATGCATTCGTCACATGGTCACTCGCGTTCGAGATTGACGACACGATTGGCTGGTCCTGCGACATCTGCAGAAACAGAGAAATTAAAAACTTTTTTTCATTTTTAAAGAGGAAAATGTATGTTCGAAGAACTAATTTAAACTTTCTGATTGCTCTCGATTTTTATCATGTGATATACAATTTCTGCTACTTTTTGATGGATTTTGATGAAGAATTAAACACTTACAATTGAATTTTGCGATTCCGACTCGCAAGAAGTGGCTGGATTGTGTGTGAAAAGCGGAGAGAACACAGTGATGTAAACAGGCGGCGACGCTTTTCGGGACTCAGCAAGTGCGCTCCGCTGAACACGTAAAAATGAGGAGGGAGTTTGAAATTGAGTTTTTCTGGAGGCCTCGGAAAAAGTGCAGGACGAACGAACAGACCATCCCTTTTCATGTGCTTATCCTCTTTGTGGCGAGAGGGATCAACCGTTATTTCCTTCGGATTATTTAAAGAAGAGCAAGTCAGATTAGTAGGAATAAGAGGGGTGTGTGCACTTTATTTAATTCGAAAAGGCACAAAGATTATGGGGACATGTGGACAAAAAGGGGAAAAATTACGGGAAAAAAAGGGAAGAAAAGGGACGTCGACGAAGAAAGAAAAGGGACGTCGACGAGATCGAATTGTGGGGGATAGAAAAAATACGTGGAATTTTCGTATAAAGTACGAATAATAGAAGGGAGGGGTTCATAAACAAGAGGGAGAAAGAGAATGGGGGACACATGATAAATGGGGTAAGGGGCCAATTGATTCTTCTAGACGGGGGTTCCTGGCTCCTCCTTTGGCACCAAGTTGCCATCGGCTCCCTCGCGTCTCGCTTTGAGAGCTATCGGAGTTCCGTCCACCGAGAAGGCGATCTCCTCATCGTGGCGCGGTTTGCGGGACGGTTTCTTCAGCTTCGGAATGATGTTGTCTGAGACGGTGAGCACGTGTCCGGATGGAGTGATGAGCTCGTGGCGCATGGCATCGGTGGCTGTGTTTCTGCCGCTGAAAGAAGAGTTGATAGGATAGTAGAAAAAGGATAAGAGAAGCTATTTACTGGTCTAGGGCCTGTTTCTGTTCGAATTTCAATAAAAACTCACGAGTTGTGTCCAGAGTGCACGATCGGAATGCTGGTCTCATGGGCGGCATCGTCGATTTCCGCGTCGTGAACGTGGACTCCACTCTCCGGTTCCTTCTCCTGATGCTCTGACTGGTTGATCTGTTCTGGTTTTACCTCCAGGAGCAGTTTCTCGATTCCGGTCTTCACGTCCTCGCCGTCCTCCTCCGGGAGCTGTTCTGCCTCCTTTTCTTCCTGCACAACTGCTTCTGGGGCCTCGGCGAATAGATCAATCGGTGGGGAGCTCGCGAGGAATTCGTGGAGCGGCATGTCCAGAACATCTTGCGGGATGGACGCGAGCACACGAGCAATTTCGCTTGCACATGTCTCATCGCGCTGCCTCAACAGTTTGGCCTTGAGGTCCTCGAATGTCGCGTCGACTGCAAAGAAAATGGGGTTTTGGATTGATATTCCTATTAAAAACTCACTGTGATCCTGGAGTTCCTTCTTTTTAGCGTCGTCGAGCGGAGCGGCCTTCGGCTTGATTTTTCGTGGAGGCATTCTGAAAACTGACATCGTTCAAGGGAAAACTGATTGTGGGAGAAAGTGAGAGAAATGGCGCTCGAGAAAGAAAAGTTCAAAAGAGAGAAACAGCGAATACAGCGCGATTGGGTGAAAAATCGTTGTTCGCGAAAAATACTGGGAAAAGTGTGTAAATTAGCGAAATGTTACGATTTTTAGATGGAAAACTTGATTTGCTGCCTATTTCTGATTTTTTTCGATCAAAAAACGCGACGCATTGCTCAACAAAACAACATAAAATCGATAGGAATTAATATATAAAAAGTATAGAAAAAAGTTTGAATTTGAATCTTAAAGGGAGGCGGCGGCGGCGGCTGCGGTCGTGGGTCTCGCCACGCCGAAAGTTACGGTAGGCGGCGGCCGTGGCCGAGTCGTCCATTCGGTCCTTCTCGGCGGGAGTTTGAATTCCAGGGCGCAGCATCTCGTCGTCGAATCCATTGAAATCCATAGTTTCAGTAGAACAAAGAGTGGTTTTTCCACTCCAAATAGTGAGACAGCATTCTGGCTACCTTGGGAAGGTTGTCAGAATGCGGAGAGAATTGTGGGCTACTCAGAACCATGGTGCGCGCCACAACAGCGTGGACTGCTCCAAAGCCAAGAACACACAGTAAATAGCCTGATTTTAACATCGAAAAAGAATAAAAACGGAAAGAGACATGAGAATACAACTAGTCACTTTGACTAAAAGAGTGAGAAGTTGCTGCCACAGAAGTTTCCCTGGTTTCTTCGACTGAATTCTCCGTCCCTCTGTATCGTTTTCAGATCTCATTTCCAGGTTCAAAGTCCCGATTGCCGTCCACTTTCCCCCACCAGAACACACGAAATTCGTGCACAAATTCCTGTAGTCATCACCCATCACGTGCACTACTATCATCGACACAACACAGTCTCTGTGAGCCAGCCTCATCTCTGCTGCTGCAACATACACATTTGTTTGTCTTCTTGTCTCGTTTTGTCAAAATTTGTCGATCACGAAAGGCCGTTAACTTGATAAGAGACGATTCTCGTGTCCACGGGGTTCAGAATGTTACGATTCGATTTGTCTTGGTCACAAATTGTCATCGACTCGCACAGATGTGTGGACATTCCTCTACTTTAATCGGAATCGGAAGATCATCAACGTCAATGCGAATTGACAGTGGCATTAAAATTTTTGGTTTCGCAAATTAGGTGTGATCTGTGGTGTCGGAAAAGGTTTAGAGCATGATACTGTACGATTTCACAGAAACTTGGAGAGAACTTTGGGATCCCGGAAGTTTTAAAGCAGGAACTACAAAAGGTAGGTCTGGTTCCTCATCACAAACACTCACATTTTGATCTTTCCATCTTTCTCAGTCATTATTTTCATATTTTCACTTTCTCTCTAACTGTTTTCCAACTTGACTGACTACATGATATAGTTCCTTATCAGCTACTATACAGGAAGAACGAAAAGGGCGATCCGCTTAAGCAATCTCGCTAAGGACAAAGTTTTGAAAGAAATGGTTTTTGGTAAATGGGCAGAACTTTAAAATCGGATGTTTTCAGAGGATCTGATTAGTGCGAGAAAAAAATGATCATAGAAAAGGGATCAGCGTGTTAAAATCTATCTTTTGACATTTGAACAAGTGCAAATAGTCAGGAAAGACTTGCCTTTTCCCAGGATATCCGGATGAGCTTACACTTCACTCGATTCTGAGACTCTTGACCTTTTACTCTGTTAAAACTGTTGTCTTAACGTTTCTCCCTTCCTTTTCCAACTGATTATCACCATGATCATTCGATCTTTTTGTCCTATTCCCGGTCTTCACCGGCGCAGACAACAACATTTTCGACGTGGCGTGACGTAAATCGCTTTTGAACTAACTAACTTGGAATATAACATTTCAGACAGATAGATAGGTTAGATGGTACTGTTTTTTGAAGTTTGAAATGATACACTATGACTATTTTTAGAAAACTGATTTGATTGATAACCGGGAACTTTTTCTCTTTTTGTGAGGGGTACTGTACTCTCGTTTCGCTAAGCCCTAAATTGTGACATTTAGTCATCTTGATTCTCTGTTTCAGTTACTATCCTGTTTGTTTCATTTCCCCTTGCTGAATTCACGGTTCGGAAAACTCGACTCTTCTTGCTAACATAAGTATAGTTTTCCTAATCGTGTTTTCTCTCCCTCCCTTTCTAATTACAAAACGCCTACAATCTAGTCCCTCTCGAGCATGTTTCAACGTGATTCTTGATGACAAACAATGATGAAAATCAGCACGGCAAGTTCAAAAAATCGTGAACATTTTGTCATACATTGAGTCAACCCGCAATTTCCCATAAAACTCTGCGAGTTTCACGTGCCAAAATGTTGCCATACGAGCACACGAGCACATCCAATTTGTCCCCCGATAAGAGTGTCGACGAAAAAGTGACCGATTCCATGGAAGGGGAGTCGGTTTGGAAGTCCATGGTCGATGAACTAATTGAGTGACAAAGTTATGGGAATGTGCTGGGAGTGGAGAGAGATGCAAAGAGCAACACGTGTGAATGACGAGGTGTTTAGTGCTGAATGGGTACTGTTCGGGTATGCTAGCAATCAAAGGATCAGGAATGTATTGTCTGTCCGCCAATCGGTGCCCTCGAGTCCACGGTCGCGGCGTCCCGGCCACACAAAAAATTTCAGCCGTTCCCCGTTTTCGTCCTCATTTTGCTCATTTTCGACCATTTTTGTTAAACTTTCTTGTAAAAAACATTTGGAAACACGATTGTCTCTATGTTTAAAAAAAACGTTCCAGAAAAATGGTTGAAAATAAGCAAAATGAAGACGAAAACGGTGAACCGCTGAAATGCCCTACAAACGACGAAACAGGTGGCAGTTGGCGAGCCCCACCACGATATATACAGTACCGGACAAAAAGAAATCATATTCTGGTGTTTTCAGTGCAAAAACGTCATTTTCTAAGCTATGGGTCAGGGATTCAACATGAATACATGACTCAAACTGTTGATAATATTGTTTTTCAACCTTCTGGGAACTAGAAAAACCAAAAATAACAGCCGGGAAAGTCCTGATTCTTTTTATACACCCTTTCAAAGATACCTTCCAAATCACAGAAATCTTGTCTTTCTCATTTTTTTTGTGAGTTATGGAAAACATGTCAAACAAAGTATTCAAAACGGTTTCTCATATGCAAATTCATAACTATGTTGAGTTTCAGCTTCATTGGTTCCCTAATTTTGAAGATACACCAAAAAAACCAAATTTCGTTGTTTTTTATTATGACTCAGAATCTTTGAAAGGATGTAGAAAAAAAATCAGGACTTTCCCGGCTGTTATTTTTTGTTTTTCTCGTTCCCAGAAGGTTGAAAAATAATATTATCAACAGTTTGAGTCATGTATTCATGTTGAATCCCTGACCCATAGCTTAGAAAATGACGTTTTTGCACTGAAAACACCAAAATATGATTTCTTTTTGTCCGGTACTGTATGGTTTTTCGCTAATTTTTTTGACAAGCAGAGAGGATTCGAAGCCTAGAAACAGTCAGTTTGACCAAAGTTATCGATTTATTGAAAGGTTCAAAAACGAGAAAACACTGAAAACCCGGTTTCGTGGCGAGACCCATCCAACTAAATAGTACAATCTTCACATCATCCCGACAGTTGAAAAGTTGAAACAACCTGAGTGTGATCCATGACCGAAACAAAATGGTCACTTTTCAAAATGCTAATATTTAAACCTTCTCATTGACATGCAAATCCCCTGACTTACTATCTTTCACTTTGTCATCCTTTACACCAAAAGTATTATAAGGGTTCCTCTGCGACTAGACACTATTTTATGGATGCGCAGTAACGAAACAACGACTTTGGTAAGTGCCAGTTAACATTCCGTTCAAGATCTTTTCCACTGATTGTCCCATAACCCATCAACTATCCGAGACATCTCGACCCATTAATCTCCGTCTAGACCTCACCGACCCCGTCTATCAGCTCAATTCAGAGTGACGTCGCTTCGCTGTTCTTAGAATTATCAGAATCATCCGATTATAGTTTCTTCTTCGTCTTCTGGAACCACACTGATTCCTTCTTTCACGTGAACTTCAGACAGCACAAACCCGATGAAAGTTCGTAGCATACCTCTGCGTATTCGCAAATTCCTCGATGCAATGGAATCGGGGAATGTTTGTGTGTGATAAGGAGGGTCCTAACGTGGTGTCGACACAGTGTTTGGGCTTTTGATCTGTGTTTCTCTGATTTTCGCAGCAGGAGCCGTTACGTCAGAGATCAGTTTCAAGCGAGCAACTCGGTTAGACTTTGCCCACATAAGTTTGCGGATTTTGAGCAGAAGATTAGGTTTGGGTCACAAAAATTATGACTGGAACTTTATCCTTATTGTCAGCTAGAGAGAAAGTAAAAGAAATACACTGGATCAGTGACTGGATGAAACAACTACAGTAACCCTTTCTGCAATCTGAAACACAAATCTAGAAACTCCGTGTTTTTGCTTTTATTTTGCTCATTTTTGAACGTTTTTCTTGAACTTTTTGTGAAAAACATTCAAAACCACATTCTTCTTAATATTTTTTCAAAAAAGTTTGAGTAAAATGGTCAAAATTGAGCAAAATAAAGACGAGAACGGTGGACCACTAAATTTGTTGTTTTGTGTGGTCGCGCCCGTGCAGCGATTGATGTACAGAAAACACCAAGAAATCAAAAATGTCCCCCCAGTCTGTGCATTTGCAAAACGAGCCCTTCATGCTCCACAGAACAACTGGCCGCATGACCTGGTTCATAACTGCATCATTTTATCACTGCATACAGCATATCAGCAAAAAACAACCGTTACCCTCCGGCCCGAAGTGTGCAATCTTTTGATCTCTTTTCCCGCCACTCGTAATAATTGTCACTGCTGACGTCGAATGACCAGAAAACAACTGTTTTCTCGTTTCTGGAAGAAAGTTATTGCTTTACATTAACGACCCCGGAAGAGGCTTGCATGGTACTGATGTTTGGAATGGACGCGACATGAACGGTCTGGAATTGTCATCAGACATCTCTCCCAGATTCTGATCATTTGATATCACTGTTCAGAACACACATTCGGCTCATTTTCACCGTGATTTGTCCGACTGATAAGAGGCCACGCGCGTGTCTGGCATTCCTCCCCGACTAGGCTCCGCCCATCGAATAACCCCGCCCATTCGAAGTTTTCAGAACGTTTTTATAATTACGGTATTTGTGGAGAGTATATAGGTCAGCAAATATTACTAACATTGACTTTCACTTGTTTTTCATAACTTTAATTGTTGCTAACCAATTTAGATTGGTTCCTGGGCTATTTGAAAGGTTTTGAATAGTGTAGTTGGTAGATCTAAACGTAAACTGTCAATCCTACACAGAATCGGAGAACTTTTAGAGAAATTTAACTTTTTTTTTCGAATTTGTTTTTGAAAAACACGTGATCCTTCTATATTCATCGTCTAGCCACTAAAGTTCGAAAAGTGAAAAAGAACGAGATGTTTACAGTTTCACTTAACAGTATCTTAACAGTTTGATGAACGGGAGGTTCAGAAATCAATCTGGTAAATATTTGACGCGAGATAATATTTGTTTGACACAAAAAGGTGTTTAAATGATCCGGTGTGTGCTGACCATCATTTCACATTCTTTCCATTAAGATCAATGTATCAGTTTTTGTTTGTCCCACTGATCAAATTAGATGATTAAAAGTGACTAATAGGAGGTCACATTTTCGTCTAGATTTTTTTGTAAAGAAAACCCCACCCAAACATCTCTTTGACGGTTTGATCTGACTACGTGAATGAATGACGATTGAAAACAAAAAAAAAACAACAATCGTTCCCAAAAAGAAACAACACTTTCTCGTCACGCGTTTCCTCGTTTTTCAGTCGGTCCAAAATTGCGATTCCACTGTGTTTTGTGCACTCCGAGCTGCTGGCCTCTCGTGAAACGCATTGACTAATTATGAAATGGATGGAAAAAATATGTCGGAAGGTGTCGGCGTTCGGAGATGAAAGCAATGTTTCGGAAAAAGTGACTCCGAAGATGCGTCGATCACTATGTCTAATGGTGGGTTGCTTATTCATTCTGGAACGATGCTCATTCGTTTCCATTTCTCAGATGAACTTTGCAAAAACCCCAGATTTAATATTCATAATAACAGCCCTAGTCTGCGCATTATTGGGCGGAACCATTCAGCCGACGGTTCTGCTCATCGGAGGATGGATCACCGATTTGTACTTAACCAATGGATCCGTAAGTCTACTTTTCTGCTTAGTGATGAGCTTTGAAAACTTCAGACAGTCGGCGACGATGATTTCTTCAACTCGGTGCTTTCGCTGATCTATGCGGGCCTCGGCTTTGGTGTCATAATTCTAGTACTAGCATTAATTCAAGGAGTTTGTATTCAAAGAGGAACACGGCGAATTCTGGATAATCTACGGAAAGAGTTCCTTGGAGCAGTTCTACGCCAAGATGCCAATTGGTTAGATACCAATTCGTCTGGAAGTATCACTTGCCAGTTGAATGAGTGAGAGGGTTACGGTATCTGAAGATGTGTAATTGATTTGAAGGAACATTGAAGTGATTTCTGATGGACTCGGCAACAAATGTTGTATGCTGGTCCGTGGATTTGCCATGTTTACCAGTTCTATCATCGCATGTGCCTTTATCAATTGGCAGTTAACATTTATCACTTTTACTATGGGACCTGTGTCCGCTTTTGTACTTCATCTACTCACAAAGGTACAAACATCAATTGTTCTTTTTCTTCAAGTCAAAATGTTCAGGTGAACGAATCAACGAACGAAGAACTAATGACACTGTCCGCCCAATCACATTCCATAATCGAAGAGTCGATTCTCAACGTGAGAACGGTTCAGGCGTGCAACGGACAGCACTTCATGATAACCGTACGTGTCGCTAAAGCGGATTGCGGGTGCAAAACACACAGCGAAAATCAGTTCAGAAACTCAAAAGAGTGAACGAAGCAGTCAAGAAGTTCTACAACAAGAGCACGTTCTGGGCTGGCTTCTTCGATGGATTAGCGCTTTTCGTCATCTACTTTATTACCGGAATTTCTCTTTTGTAAGCAAAGACTGTAAACAAAGGTCAATCTGAATCTTTCAGCTTTGGTTGTCGTCTATATTTCGAAGGAGAGATTAACAAAGCCGGAGATGTGATCCTTGTGGTTAACACCATCTGTGTCACCGGCTACTTCCTCGGCCTTCTTGGCCCTCATATGTCCTCTCTGCAACGTGCTGCCACATCTTTCCAACTTCTCTACAACGTCATCACATCAGCTCCGCAGTCCGAAGGAAAGGAGGGAGAAACGATTGTAACGAAGACCTCTGGACACATTGAGTTCAAGAACGTCCGTTTCAAGTACTCTTCACGGGATAAAGAGGTCCTCCAAGGACTGTCCTTTGAGGCGCTCCCCGGCCAGACTGTAGCTTTGGTCGGTACTAGTGGGTGTGGTAAGAGCACTTCTATTGGTCTACTCACCAAACTATACCGTGCCAGTGAGGGAGAAATTCTGATCGACGGACAGAATATTGACATGTTGGACGCGAGGAGTCTCCGGAAACAGATTGGAATTGTGCAGCAGGAGCCGAAACTCTTTGATGGAACCATCAACGAGAACATCCGATTGGGAAGAGAAGTGGGTCAGGAGACAGTGAAGGAGGCCACTGATATTGCAAATGCGTCGGATTTCATTGAGAATTTGGAGAAAGGACTTGAGACAAGACTGGGGCCAGGAGGAGTGCAACTATCGGGAGGACAGAAACAGAGGATTTGTATCAGTAGAGCTCTGGTAACTGCGCCGTCCATTTTGTTGTTGGATGAAGCTACAAGTGCCCTGGATTCTCATAACGAGCATATTGTCAATGTAAGAATCACTGATGAAAACCATTGACTTGTACATTTTTCAGAAAGCCCTAACCAAAGCCTCAGTAGGCCGTACCACAATTATCATTGCTCACCGACTGAGCAGTCTCAAAAACGTCGATCGAATCTATGTCCTGGATCAAGGAAAAACTAAAGAAATCGGAACACACGACCAACTCATAGAGATGGGCGGTCTTTACGCGAAACTCGCAAAGAGTCAAGAAGTGGAACAGAGTTCGAAGAAGGATTGGGAGCGAGAGGAACTGAGAAGAGCGGAGAAGATGAAGAAGAAGAATTTGCGGGTGGTGGACAACTACGAGCCAAACTCTACGATTCTCCAGGAGCACGAACACAACTTTGTGGGGTCTGTGATCACAGAAAACCACGTGGCCAAGGAGATTTCGTTTACTGGAATTGCAAAACTTATGCATTACTTGCCGAAACACCCGAAAATGTTAGCCCTCATTATCATCCTCTCAATTCCAAGAGCCATTGAGTTGTGCTCATATGGTCTCGGAATGTCATTTGCGTTCAACACTTTGCAACGGAGCAAAGATGACTATGAGACGTGGAACTGGATAACACTCGGAGAGCAGTCAGTGGCAGGGCTCACCTTCTGGATCATTCAAACCCTGTTGATGTATCTTTGTGGATGGATTGCCAATGAGGTTATGAATGAAGTGAAGGAGTCGATGTTGGAGGAAGTGCTCAACAAACCCATTCCATACTTTGACAATCCAGAAACTTCTCCATCAGCATGTGTCTCTAGAATTGTATCCCATGCTCACAATTGCTATGCGGTGAGTGTTAGCGGGTCTCGAAATCGGAGAGAACAGAGAATTTAGAACCGATTGATAGCCAATATCACTAGAATCATTCAGTTTTCCCCCGCAAAAAACAAAAAGTTTGAGAGTTTGAACTGGAAAACAGAAGAGTTTTGATGAAATTGATCGGTTTCAAATTCTCTTTTGTATCCTATTTATTTCATTCAAAAAACAACTGAAAACCAGCGAAAAACCTAGGCTCGTGAAGTTGGCAACTCACATTGTTTCAGTGTCTCGATCATCGCGCCATTCGTTTTGTCTGGTTTGTCGCTGGAACCATCTTCTCTCTCCTTCTCGCATTCCCATTCGTCTGGGAATTGGGCCTTCTGGGCCTAGGAATCACTATTCTCTTGACCATATTCACTTTCCATTTTGTCAGTGTTGCACATAAAGCACACAACGAGAAGTCTGCAAAAGACAAAAGTGGCGAGTTTGCAGTGGAGATTGTAGAACAGATCAGAGCGATCAAGCTGTTGGCGGTAGAAGGTTATTTTGAAAAGCGGTTTGAGCAGTATTTGAGAACCGCGGAGGTCTATGAGAACAAGGTTCGTGTATTCAATCAGTGTTGCAAAACTTTCATTTCTTCGTTTCAGATCGGCTTCCTCTCTTCTATGAACTTCGCAGTGACCCAGTCTTATGTTTTTGCCTGTGACATGCTTCTCTTCTACGTCGGAACTCTTCTAATCTATCATGGACGGTACACACCTGACAAGATCTTCCTGGCATTCAACGGAGCCCAGATGTCTGCCTGGGGAGTCATGTACTTTTCTCCCTGGATTCCGGAGATTGTCAGAGGATCTGCATCTGCTAATCAGATATTCTCGTTCTTCGAGAATAAAGATAAAATGGAAGGAGTTGCGAAACCAGAAATCTCCGGAACTGTTCACGTGAAAGACGTAAAGTTCTCGTACCCGTCTACTCCGCATCAGAATGTGTGTGATGGATTGTCGATTGATGCTCCGAAAGGACACTCAATTGCGTTAGTTGGTGCGTCTGGATGTGGAAAGAGTACGATTATTTCGATATTGGAGAGATTCTATGATGCCAAGTCCGGCAAAGTTGTAAGTGCACTTGTGAGGGTGTTAAATAGAACTATGTATTATGTCGGTGGGACTAGGTCGCCATCGGCTTTTGAGATGAGACCATGTGCATATGAAAGAGCACCTTTGAAAACATAAATCCCATCAAATAACTTCTTTCAGCAAATCGACGGAACCCAAATTGACGACATTGAAGTCAATCATCTTCGACAAAACATCTCTGTTGTCGGCCAGGAGCCAATCTTATTCAACGCAACGATTCAAGAAAACATAACGATTGGGATGGAGAATGTGCCGCTTTCAGAGGTGCAGAAGGCGTGCAAGATAGCAAATGCAGCAAGTTTCATCGAAAACTTCCCATCTGGATACGAGACAATGGTCGGAGAGGGCGGAGGATCTTTGTCAGGAGGACAGAAGCAGAGAATCGCCATTGCGAGAGCGATTATTCGAAAGCCAAAGATTCTGCTGCTTGATGAAGCGACAAGTGCGTTGGACACTCAGTCAGAGGAGATTGTGCAGAAGGCATTGAGGTCGGCGACGGAGGGAAGGACCAGCATCATTGTAGCTCATCGGCTGAGCACCGTTCAGCATTGTGATATGTTAGTTTCCCTTCTAAATGGGTAATCAGTTCTCAAAATGTTCAGGATCTACTACATCTCACGTGGAGCAGTTGCCGAATGCGGCACTCACACCCAATTGGTCGCTCTCAATCGAAGATATGCTCGTCTTGTCGCCGCACAAAGTATGAGCTGAAAACACCTTTGATTCCCTAATTACACTTTGTATGAGCTTTCGGGTACCTAATTGTGATGAATCTTCGTAATAAAAGCCCCTTTAGTCTTGAGTCTCAGTTTATGTGAAGAGCAAGGACAACAATGGAATTTGGAATAATTTGAAAGTGATGAATAACAGCTCCAAAACAATATGAATTGAGGATCAGATGAAGTTTCAGTAGAAGAAATATAGATTAGATGTCGAGGAATTTCAAAAAACGAATAAAACATTGTGTAGTATTTAGTTTAGTGAGACTTAGGATGGTGGCGGTGGTGGTGGGATCATTCCGTGTCCGGATGGTGGAGCGGGAGGACGACTTGGTGGCGGCGGAGGGTACATTCCCGGGCCGGCAGATGGATAACGTGGCGGTGGTGGTGGGGGCATTCCTCCCGGGTATCTGAACAGCGAATTTCATTATGTATACTGAAAACAAGAAAGATCGACGAACCTCATGCCTGGCGGCGGTGGTGGCATTCCTCCCATTCCTGGAGGGCCAAACCTCGACGGTGGCGGTGGTGGCATACCGCCCATTCCCATGCCCATTCCCATTCCCATCGGTGGTCCTGGAGTCCTTCCTGGCGGTGGTGGCGGTGGTGGCCACATTCCTCCTGCAGACGGTGGTGGAGGCGGTCGGGGAGTCATTCCAGGAGTCATTGGTGGAATTGGTGGAGGCATCGGAGTCACACTTGGAGGAGGTGGTGGCACTGGTGGGTACTGTCCTGGGTATCCGGTTGGAGCCATTCCCATAAGAGGTGGTGGCTGATAACCAGGGCGTCCAGTGGCGTGAGCAGCAATTGCTGCATGAACTCCCGGCATGGCGAGAGGAGTGTTGGCTGGGATTCCAAGTGGAACATCCGAGAACACTTGATGCGGTCTGTCCTTCGGGAACAGTGGGTTCTGAGAGGCAAGCATTCTCTCGGCCGCAGTTCCATGCCGTTCTCCCTTCGAATCTCTCTTGAACGCATATGACACAGTGATGGCTCGATTGCACAAGAATTGTCCGTTCATCGCTTCGAGTGCAGTGTCGGATGCTTCGAACGAGGCAAAGTTGATGAAAGCGAATCCCTTCGATGTTCCAGAGTCGACATCTCGCATGATTTTCGGTACTTGAAGGATGACTCCGAAGGCACTGAATGTGTCGTACAGCAGCTTCTCGTCAACTTCAGGATCCAAGTTTCCAACGAATATATTAGCACCGACATCCATGTTCTTTTCGTGTGCAGAAGCTTTGTTGACCTGGAAACGAATAAATCAACATTATAATCACATTTGAGGGAGCAAAACGTACCTTTATGGGTTTTCCGTACAACTTGATCATGTTCAGTATCTTGATAGCATAGTCGGCGTCTTCCTCACCCATAAACTCGACGAATCCGAATCCCTGATGATTGGCAGTGACTCGATCCTTCGGCATGTTCACACTGACCACCGGTCCTGCCTGAACCATCAGCTCCCATAGAATAGCTTCAGAGACCTTCTCGTCAAGACCTCCAACGTAGATTGTCGCATCCTGATTTCGTTCAACTAACGGCCCAGCTGACATCTGGAAGAATTGGGTGTGTGACCAGAAGCAGATGAATCAGACAGAGATAAAAAATGATAGCAGAGATAAGATATACAAAGGCAGAGAACCCTTAGAATTATCAACAACAAAAAAAAGAGTAAAAGATTGAGAAGAAAAATAGAATATTTAATTTTCCATTTTCAGATCTGTAGTCACCGTTAGTAATTCAAATTTCACCCAAAAAAAACACGTAATTATCTTAAAGCATGTCTTCGTCTTCCTCCTCCTGCACTTTCTCTTGTTGCTTCTGCTCGTCGAAACTTCTCGCCTCTTTCAACTCATCCGAAGACACCAAAGTTTTAAAGAACTTTGAGTACTCGAGCGAGTCGCCTCTTTCATCCCAATCTTTTCGGTTTATCCATGGAACGATGACACGTGGCGAGCTCAACAGTTTCTTGGCACACTGCCAGGCGTGTGTTTGTGGATCTACAACGGAATTCGAAATTTTCAATCGAAACTCTGCCGGAAGCAACGAGCGAATCTCTTTGTGCAGTCGCTCTCGAAACCCGGGAAAGCACGACGATCCGCCGACGACCACAATGTTTTCGGAGAGCGCCGCTCGCAAGCCATCTGGACATCTCGCGAAACTCTCAATGACAGCTTCGGCGATTCCACATTGCTCGATATCAATGTCTGTCGGATTGAAGAGAATCTCGGGTACTGCAAATCTCTCTACTCCCAGAGTTATCGACGGAATCAAAGGATCATGAGGCTCTTTGACATCTTTGGTGACTCCGCGGAATGTGGTATGGAAGTCGGGCATAATGTAGCGGCGGATAATGGTATTCTCGTCGAAGCGCTTTCTGAAAAATAAACCATTTTTCTGTCCGTCGATACTTTAATTCAAAAAACTCACTTGGACTCATTCATACTAGTTTCAAAATCCATTGCAACATAGCATAGATCCTCTTTGCACTCGTTAATCACATAAGTCTCTTCACTGACGTTCAACTGTCGATACGATATCCAGTCCTTGAGCTTGTTCGTCAATGCCTTCCCGCCAACGTCAATCCGAATGACACTCTCCTGAATGAGCACTCCGTCGACGAAACAAGCGACTGTCGTCCAGGAGAAGCCAGTGTCCACAACACAAACACAGTTCTCCCGCTGAAAAAATGAAAATCCGTTCGTTTTGAATTGTGTGCAAGCTGACACTCACCGAAACCTGATGTGAATGCTCTGCAATCATAGTAGACGCGGATCCCTTGTAGACCTCCTTGAAGTCGAAATACTCGAAGAAAATCTCATTGGACACGTCGGGAAGCGCCGGCAGCAGATAGTTGTTGTCAGTGAACGCCATCCGCGTCGTCGAAGTTTCAATCTCCATCGCCGCGAACACCTTATCCCAGATCTGCTGCTGCGTATCCCAGTTGACGACGTAGCCTCGTTCTACTGGTCGTACGTAGAAAAGTGAGAACTTGTCGGAGCAATCTTCCTGTTCGTGCGCGACAAACACTCGCTTCTTCTCATGTTTCGATTTGACAATGCTGTTCGGTACGAGACGAGGCTCGTCGTCCTCGATGTTGCCGATCTTCATGTTGTGACCGCCATTATCGAGAATTAATGTTGGATGACTGGCCATGAGATCTGTAAAAATAAATGGATGTGAATTCAAGAAAACCTTGAGTTGAGAAGATTTGAACCGATAACAATAATTGGTAAGAAGAACCATTGAAAATTGAATGAAATTGGCAAAAAATCAAGCAGGAAAGATTATTTATCACATTTTCTATATTGAAGGGCACGAAAAACAAAACCCGGTTAGTTGGGGGGAAATATGTAAGAAAAAGACAGTCTAATACTTGAATTTAATACCATATTGTTCAGTTCCAGGTCAATCTCCCGGCCCCGCCTCTCTGAAGCAATTGTTGCAACCTCGCCACTTCCTCGTCTTTCCTTCCTATCTCCTCCACTGGCGTCCAACTTCTGTCGTACTCCAACCGATACGATCCCAAGTACTCTTCCTTCTTGCCCTGTTGTCCCCACTCGTCTGGTGCTAACATCGAGAAATACTTGTCCATGCTTCCCTGCTTCTGATACAAGTGGTACACACGTCCCGGTTGTTTCTGCATGTTGCACGGAACATTGTGTAGTTGCTCGTCGCGTTGTGCATCTTCTAGCACCGCCCGTGCAGCCATATGCAGTTGTTCCATCTGGTCGGCGATCTGCTTCAGACGATCGCATGCTCTTCCTTTCACGAGTTGACGGGCGTTGTTCAATTGATTCGCCAAGGCGACCAGGTCGTCAGCATCGATTTTATCCGTCTGGCGGGCACTGATCACCAAGCGTTGATCGGAATCGCGTGATTGCACCAGTGGAACGTTCACTGAAATGGACAACTCGTTAAGTGAAGTTCTATATTCAAACTTTTGCTCACCTTGCTCTCCACTCTGCGGCAATTGAACCAGCGGCATATTCCCCTCCATATCCACTTCTGTCACTTCCATATTACTGGAATGGTTCAGTACATAACCTGATATGTAGCAAGTAAAAGAAAATTTGATACATGGAACCTAACCAACTGAATTTCGAACTATGAAAGGAATTCGTGAACCAATTTATTCGGATAGACAATCAATAGAGTTCGACTTTGGGGAAAGCAACCCATTATGAAAAGCTTACGAGTTTTTTTGTAGAGAGGGAGGGGAAAATGAAATGGACGGGTGCAAACATAGACATAAATAACTTAAATCATATGTAACATTTACAAAAATGATTAAAACATCCTTCTAGTCTACTGTTTTCTTTTCAATTCCAGCATGGTCTTTTCAGTGGCTATCTTGGCGCGGTCTTTAGCGGCCGTGTAGGCCTTCTCGGTGAGATCGACGAGTTTTCCCTCCTTGGCGAGTGTCTTCATGAGTTGGACAACGAATGGGGTGTAGTTGTGACGACGACGGATGTTTTCCCTGCGATACCTGACGAGAATCGTGTGTAAACATGCAAAATTCTCAACATTTCAACTTACATCTCCATTTTGTAATCCTCGTCAGCGATGGCCTTCTTCAAATCGTCCACCTGCTCGGCCAGCTCTCCGTTTTCATTGGCAACTTCGAGACTCTCCAGCATTTCTTGCAGCTTCTGCTTGCGGTTCGGCACCAGAGCCATCAGATTGAAATGAATCTCTCCCTCGCTGAACTTTTGCATTCTCTGCTGAATGATTGGTCCGATGGCTTGCATCCAGTCAGTTCCCTCCGGAATGTCGGCGGCTTCAACTGGAACCTCGCGAAGACCGTCCAACTCATAGACCTTGTTTCCAACTGGCACGTACGTCACGAAGTGGTAGTTGTCCTCTGGCTCTCCGCCCTTCACATCAAGCTCAAAGAGGGTCTGACGGGAGAAGCTGTTGTGAACGGTGCGAATGCCTTCGCAGTTTGAGAGGCACAGTCCGCGTGTGGCCGGGTCCATCTCGGCAGAGAACTCCTTGTACTCACTCAGAATTTGTCCGAGCTTCACATCCGAGTCCTTCACGTTCATTAGCAGATTGATCAGAGCTTGCGTGGCACATGCATTCTGAATCACTTGTTGTGCGAAGAAAATGCTGGGTTCGTCGACCGGGTTGCCTGTTGGCTCTTCGCCCTGCCGCCATTTGAAAAGGAAAATGAGTCCGTAAACTGGCCTGAAACATAACTATGAGTAACTCAATAGAGTAAGAATGAAACTCACTTAATGAGAGCCTTGTCGTCTTCGAGCGAGTACAGTTCCTCGACTTGCAGCCCATTTACACCAAATCCTTGGAGCATTTCGGTGAAAACTCCCGGGTCGCTTTCGATCAAACACCAGTTTCCAGCGTCGGCCATCTGAAGAAAAAACTGATTAATAATTATAAAAAGGAATAGGAAAATAAAGAACGCAAGTAGATCAGAGGCAGCTGTTTTTGTTTCGAAAACGGCGTTGGCCATTTTGGATTTTGAAGTCACCGTTGTACATTGGAGCGCGTTTGCTGTGCTGACCGAATTTTTCCCCGGCCGTGTTGAAAATTTGCAGAGAAAAATTGAGAATGCATTCGAATGCTCATATTTTTTTCCTATTCCGGCTTCATAATTTTTTCCAAAACGCGAATAATGTTTTTCACTATTGCAATCTTTGAAAATACAACTGTTTCTGCTGGCATACTTTCCAAAATGTATGAAAACGTTGCAGTGATGGCCTAGAAAATTTTTATAGTTTTTTGCAACGTGGATTACTGTGTTTGAAGTTTCTAAAACTTTCCAGTACTCAACTTGATTAATTTCAGTCGAATGAACACGAAATACGAAAAAGGACCAATAACAGCGAGTTTCGTGAAGCTGGAAACTGAAAAAGCAAGCTCGAGCAAGGAAAAGGTTACCAAAAAGTCTGACAACAAAGAAAGAAAATTTTCGCATTTTTTAGGTTCAAGACGGAAAAAAGAGAGGCAAAGCTGATAAAAATGAAGCTACACTCGATCTTTCGTCTTCTCAAAACACAACTCTCACCAATATCACCATCTTGGTGGGACTTCTACTACTCCAGATCGCCATATCTGTGAATCCACATTCAGGTCAACAATCTTGTCTGCAACTTCGGAAACCTTCCATGTTTTTAGGAGAATCTCAACCTCCAATGTTTGGTGACTATGAGGCACAGCGGCACTGGATGGAGATTACATACAACCTGCCCATCGAACAATGGTACGTCAACGGAACCCACAATGATCTGCTATACTGGGGCCTGGACTATCCACCGCTCACCGCCTATCATCACTATGCTCTAGGAATCATGTAGGTGAATTGAAACAAAAAAACATCAAAGAATCCTAACTTCGTGACGTTCAGAGCCCGAAAAATCAACAAAAGCTGGGTAGAACTCTTCGATTCACGCGGTTTTGAGTCAGTCGAACACAAGATGTTCATGAGGATCTCTGCAATTCTTCCTTTCTTTATTCTCTACCTTCCACCACTGATGTTTCATTTATCGCGAACAAAGAAATCGTCAGCAGTTCTGAAAGCGTTTGCCGTTCTGTACCCGGGACTTGTAATCATTGATAATGGACACTTTCAGTAAGAATTTCAGTTGATTAAAGTTCTCGATTGTCTTTTTCCAGGTACAACAGTATCTCTCTGGGGCTTTTCCTCTCCTGCTACACCTTTCTCTCTACCGGATTCACCCTCATTGGCTCCATTTTCTTCGTCGCTGCTTTGAACTACAAGCAAATGGAGCTCTATCACGCCCTACCCGTCTTCATTTTTATTCTTTCTCGATCCTTCGACAAGTCGAAGATTCTGGAATCTCTCCTAAAGGTTCTGAAGGTCGGAGCAGTCGTCATCATCACTTTCATGCTTATCTGGCTGCCATTCCTGCTAACTGGCACTGCGAAAGACGTTTTGATTCGGGTGTTCCCGTTTAACCGAGGACTTTACGAGGACAAAGTTGCCAGTTTCTGGTGTGCGTTCTCATTCATTCTGAAAAGACTTCCACTGGAAAAGCTTCAAATTCACATGAGGTATGTAAGTCGCCAGTAACCGTGCTACAATCGAGATTTTCAGTGCCACTCTGGTCCTTCTGTGCTCATTTCCATCTCTCCTGTCGCTTTTCCTCCGTCCCACTGACAAAAACTTCCGTCTATCACTGCTCTCCACATCACTCTCCTTCTTCCTGTTCTCGTTCCACGTTCATGAGAAAACGATTCTTCTTGCGGCAATCCCAGCCCTTCTGTTAGTCACAGAATACCCGGATGAAGTCTTATGGCTTTTAAATATTACAAATATCAGGTAATTCTTATAATTCTCTCCTCATGTGCAAATCTTTTCCATTTCAGTCTGTTCAGTCTCTGTGTCAAGGACAATTTCGCATTCTCGTTCTTCATTTTCTTCGCCTTCTTCATCGCCTCTGTCGCCGTTTCAAAACCCACTTGGCAACACAAAACGACTCAATCTTTCTGTATTCTTGTTGGTTTTCTAATTTGTATTCTTGAGTTGTACGGTCCCAAAAACCAAAGATTTCCACATATCTATCAACTTGCCAATGCGTTGTTCAGTTGTGTACATTTTCTAAGTTTTCTTGTCTTTTTCACCATGCAAACTTTTATACCAATTGAGAAATCTAAAAAGGAATGAATAAAGGTTCATTAAATGTGCAAGTTTTTTTACACTTTTGCAATACTGCTGCAAAGTAGGGGTTTGAAAATACTTATGTCACGAAAAACTCAAGAACTCGCAACAAATGTACTATTTCTAGGCTCCCAATCTTTTTTTCTGACAGATTTTATTAGAAAAGTTTTAAAAAATAGGTCCAGAAACGAGTAAATGCCAAAAAACCGACTTCGTGTCGAGACCCGCCGAGTGAACGAAGTAATACTAAAGTCTAATAGCAAAACAGTCAGGGGCATCTCAATTTCGATTGGGATTGATTTCACTGAAGTGAACAAAGTCCTCCCAAACTGTCATCGCTCGTGGCCTCAATAATCGTAGAATGCGCCAGCAGAGGCACCGCCGGCGCCCCTCTCTCACACGGCGACAATTTTTTGATCACGTTTTTCGCTCTTTTTCCCCATTTTATAGAAGAGCGATTCACCACGTCCACCCTTCTCCAAGGTGCACCTATATCGAATACTCAACCTCTCTACACAACACCATCACCACACAACACCATCTCACGACAAACGGGTCTCTTCCAATGGTCACAGAACGCATCTGCGTCTCGTGACCCGACACTCTCTCAAATGATCTCTTTCTTCATGGACCACCTTGCCAAGGGTATTCTTGAACCAGTCTAAAACCCCTCTTCATCCCGAACGTTTTTTCATCAATAATAATACCCTCATACGGTGTTTTTTTCTCGACTGTCTCATGCTTTATGAGTCATTTGTTTCGCACCGTTGATTTTCTACCAGAATAGATCGTTCACTACTTGTATCATTCCCTCCATAACGTTCTGTATTTCCACTCATTTTTTGCTAATCCTATGCTTACTGTAGAAAACCTAACATATTCATAGTTTGCTTCCTCAAAATGGGATTCACTGAACTTTTCAGATTGCAGTTCTTGGATCAGCGAATACTGAAGGAAATCGAATCACATGGTCCTCAAAAAGTCTCCTCTTTAAAAAAAAAGCGTGCGCCCACGTTACCAAAACGCGAATACCTAATCCTATGGTTTAGTACACTTTTTCTTTCGAAAACCAAACCAAAGCCCCTGGATCATTTCCGTCATTTTTCCACCCAAGTAAAACTGCTCGCGTCTTCTTTTTGACGCTCGTTGGCTTTGGATGCTCCAACCCGAGAATTTGGCCGAGTAATAGGCAATTTCCGGAAGATTCGGCTTGGTTGCCGACGACATTCTGATGCGCGAAAAGAGCAAGATGAGCCGCCCATTCAAAGCAGTTTTATTAGTTTCTGCTTTTAGCCTAAACCCCCCTTCGCGTGCCTGTCTAGTACATCTTCATTACGTTTCTCAAGTGGTTCGTCTTGCTCATCTCGCCCACTTTTTCCTAAGCGTTTCGTTATTTTTCGGCTTGATTTGTATTCTTCTGACATTGCTCAAAACAACCTCTTCCTTGTCTTTTTTCTCCGTTCTTCCGAAACATCCAACTACTTACAGTGAGCTATGGTACGGGTGGATGATCAAGCAAACACCAGTTCCGAGAGTGAAAACTCGAACTACGTGCGTCTGGCCGGTCGAGACGGTCTACCAGGAGGCGAGCAACAGGTTGTGAGCTCCCCGGAGGTTTCGCTGGCTCCGTCCGACGAAAACAGCTCGGGACGAGCACCACAGTTGGCTCTGCCCTCTTCCTCGTCGACCGCCACTTCATCCACGCAAAATTCATTGATTCCTGTTGATGAGAATGGTCATCGATATGTGGGTCTTGTTAATCAGGTAAGCATAGATTGGAACAGCGCTCAGTTTCATTGTTTCTGCTTCAGGCGATGACTTGCTACCTGAACAGTCTTGTTCAAAGTCTCTACATGACTCCCGAGTTCCGCAATGCGATGTATGAATGGGAGTACGTGCAGTCCGTTCATGCCAAAGAGCAGAAGAAGAAGGCGGATCAGAGCATTCCGTGCCAGCTGCAGAAGCTGTTTCTTTTGCTGCAAACCACAGACAATGACTCTTTGGAGACGAAGGATCTTACGCAAAGCTTCGGGTGGACATCCAATGAAGCATACGACCAACACGATGTTCAAGAGCTCTGTCGTCTCATGTTCGACGCTTTGGAACACAAATGGAAAGGGACTAAACACGAGAAGTTGATCCAAGATCTCTACAGAGGAACCATGGAGGACTTTGTTGCTTGTCAGAAATGCGGGCGGGAGAGCGTCAAGACCGACTACTTCCTGGATCTGCCGCTTGCCGTTAAGCCATTTGGTGCCATGCACGCCTACAAGAGCGTCGAGGAGGCATTGGAAGCTTTCATTCAGCCAGAATTGCTCGACGGATCGAACCAGTACATGTGTGAGAACTGCAAGAGCAAGCAAGATGCCCATAAGGGACTCAGAATTACCCAGTTCCCGTATCTCTTGACTATCCAGCTGAAAAGGTTCGATTTTGACTACAACACCATGCATCGTATCAAACTGAACGATAAGATGACGTTTCCGGATGTGTTGGATTTGAATGAGTATGTGAACAAAGAGAAGAAGTCGTCGGCAACAGCTGGCCAACCGATTCCCGGTGCCCCTTCTGCTGATGATGATGATTTGGATCTGGGATCACCGAATCCGAAACGTTATACTCTGGATCAGAATGCGACACCTTCCCCGAATCGGTACAGTTCCAGGGGTGAGGATGGTGAGTATAAGACACTTGAAAATGCTTCCAATAAATCAGATTCAGTTATCATCGGTCAACCAATCGATCACGATGCAGTAGAACAGCTTACCAAAACGAGCGGAGATAATCTCTACGAGCTTTTCTCGGTCATGGTACACTCTGGAAACGCGGCCGGTGGTCATTACTTTGCCTACATAAAGAACTTGGATCAGGATAGATGGTACATCTTCAACGACACGCGGGTAGACTTTGCAAGTTCTGAAGAAATCGAGAAAAGCTTCGGAGGACACCCAAGTGGCTGGAATCAGTCGAACACCAACGCTTACATGCTGATGTACCGCAGAATTGATCCGAAGCGAAACGTCAACTTCATTCTGACTAGCAAGTTGCCAAGACATATAAAGGATTCGCAAGAGAAGTGGAGGATTCAGGAGCTTGAAGCGGAGGAGGAGCGGTTGAGAAAACTGAGTTTGATCCAGGTTTACGTCAATATCAACTACCCGTTCCCTTCATATGTGAAGCTGAAGGATGGGAAGAGTCTTGATTTGACTCCATCAAAGTATCAGATCGCCGATGATTTCTGTGAGTACAAAACGGAGATCTCCCGAGAGATGCCGATCAAACAAGTCTTCAACCATGCGTTCGAGTTCTTCAATGAGCGCGCCAGAGCCTATAACCTTCACATTGTGAAAAACAACTCGCGTTTGATTTATGTAGAGCACGGATGTTTGAAAACAGACTTCAAATCTCCTAGTGACATGGATAAGAAGCTGAGGAGCGTGTTCTCAAGCCATCTCCCAGAACCCGGTTCGATGTACGGAGTGAATTTCATTCTGGATGTCCGTATCGGATCAATGTTCTTCCCATTGGATTATGGATACGGTGGAATGACTATCAAGGTTCAAAGAGTCGACATCGGCAAACGAACAACTGCAAACGAGCTGACGATGGTGGTGTTTGGGGATGAGAAAATGCTGAAAGTTAGAAGTTGGATTGGACAACAATTCCGTGACGACATTCATGCCGTGTGTCAGGCACGATTGGTCTTAGAATCAGCTGCTTCTAGATGCGAGTTCATGCTTATAGACGCCTTGCAGAACGGTTATGAGTTCCGCAGCTTGGTCAGTCAACATCTGGGTCAATCTGTTCCAACTGTAAGTGCAAATTAGTTTATTGAAATCAAGTCATTTTTCAGCTCTACTATGATGGAGGTATTGATAGGATGGTTACCGAGGATTCGAAACAAGCCACGTTGAAGGATCGTCTTGAACCATTCGAGAAGTCTGTCATGTTTCAAATTCTAGACAGAAAATGCTTCTCGACTTTCGTAAAGGTGCGTCTTCCATCGCAGGAAGAGATTGACAAAGCCGCTTCGGCCAAGAATGCCTACCAGGGTCCCAGCTGGGCAGAGACCATGGCAAACGCCAGAGAAGAGGATCGAGTCTGGAATGAACCACGAGCAGCAGTAGAGGTGATGTCGACAGTCTCGAAGATCGAAAGCGATCTGGCAGGAGACGTAGATGACGAGCCAATTGCTTCTGGGAGGGTGTCTACTGCATCGATGCGTTCCATAAGCGTGGATGACATTGATCCAGGAGAGATTGTGTCAGGAAGCTTCTGCAACAATACTCCTCAGATGTCGCCGTGTGTCTCGGAAGGAGACGATTCTGATCAGAAGGAGAGTCTGGCCGGCAAGTTGCAGATGATGGACGACTATGTTCACAACAAGCCAGCCGAGTTCCAGAACTACTATCAATCGTTCCCATCGTCTCACTCGCTAAACAAGAACTTGAAGGTGTCCATCGGAGACGATGCAGTTTCCGAGTCAGCCGTCAGCAGTGGTCAGTCTACACTGGTTCCATCTACTTCTAGTCAAGCTCTCTCTAACATGGCTCGTAGCTCTGATGAGGCATTAGACGGAAAGATCGTTACTGTGTATGCCAACGAGAACTTCTACAAATTGGACGTGGACAGCAGGATGAAAGT
Organism: Caenorhabditis panamensis; assembly: GCA_900883565.2. Classification (NCBI taxonomy): domain Eukaryota; kingdom Metazoa; phylum Nematoda; class Chromadorea; order Rhabditida; family Rhabditidae; genus Caenorhabditis; species Caenorhabditis panamensis. The sequence continues at coordinate 53,104 of LR538079.1, read as the reverse complement.
TAGCGAGTTCAAGAAGTGGGTCGCCGAGCGGTTGGAGATGGATAAGAACCAGTTCGTGATTGTGAAGCATGCCGCTGATGATGGATCGGACAACGGATACGAAACAAACTTTGCTGATGATGAAACCATTGCGTGCGCTTTCCAGTCGTGCTACATTTCCATAAAGCTTCGTGCTCCTTTGAAATCCGATGAGAAGATGACACAGATCGTTCTGTTCGACATGCTCGAAAACCAGAGGGAGAACTGGAAGACACTCTTCGAACTGCCAATTTCGCCGAACACTGTCGTTGGAGACATTCTTCTGCAGTGCATCCGACTGTACAAGGAGATCTACGGAGAGGAGCTGTCCCCTAAACAACTTCGTCTTCGAGAGCTAACCACTGGCACACCGAATACCTCCGGAAGAACTTTGTACAACCCGAATGACACGATTGGCAAGAGGCCCCACAACTGGAATTCTCACCTTTACCTCCAGATTATCACCGATGAAGCGGCTATCGGGAAACCTGGAGAACCCATCATGGTCAGAAGGTTCCGACCCTCAACAGCTGAGGTCAGTGCGACGCATGAAGTTCTGGTGGATGGGAATGTCGATAGTCCGGTGGAATCATTTCTTGAAGCAGTTTCCGCGTACTCGGGAATCCCAGCAGATAGACTGGCTGTCATTGATGTAAGTGAACGGATCTCAACTGAAGTTTATATCATCTGTTTTCAGCCAAAGGATTACTCTTGGTCAAAGTGGCCATTCCAAAAGAGTCGTATCGATATGCTCGATCAAAAGTGAGTTGTTTCGGAACTTCTTTACAATTTCATTTCAATAATTGCAGAATTCACTTCACCAAGGATCTTAATCTCGCCTACGCACACTCAAAAGACTTCATCGAAAAGGTCGGAAGTCGTGTGTTATACTACAAAGATGCTGATGAAGAGGCGAAGATTCTGACGGAGGACGAACGAAAGCAAATCAAAATCAAGGAGAACGGACAGGTTTTGTCGTTTCCTCCGTTCTGTAAATAAACATTCTATTTTTCAGACCGCTAACGCAAATCGCCGAAAGGAACGTCCTCTGCGCATCCAGATGAGCAGTGTCAGTGAAGCGTAGATCAAAACGACGTGCACTCGTTTCTCTTCCCCGTTACCGCCGCCCGGGTCTCTTTCTTCTCTTTTCCTATTCTTTCCTTTTTCTATCATTTATCTGTGTGAATTTCCATCTTTTTAAAAAATATGTTTATGTTCATTTTTCCTTTTTCCTCTTTCCCATCGCTCCTTTTTCTCCGAGTAATAAAATTCTACAATCTGGTTTCGAATGTGGCCTTTATTTAGATTCGAATGATAGTTTTACCTCTGCTGACTTTACATTTTATTCGAAATCTTCAAAAACCGGTAATTTCTTCTAGATGCCCAACAAAAAAGTGACATTCGACGTGCCAGACGATGTGACTTCTCCGCCTCCGAAGTCGGATCCGATTGCGACGCCAATGAAGAGTAAAAAGGCGAAAGGACGCGTTCAGAAGCACATTCAGATGACATTGCAGAGAATGAGAGGTGGGAACAAATGAAGAACATGGCATATGTTTAAAACTCTCTTTTCCAGAAGAAGAAGAAATGGAGAATGTGAATGAAAACAAGGAAGAAGGGCCAAACAAGAAGAAGAAACGTGGCAAGACTGCGAAGAAAGAAGACGGAGAGGAAGATGAGCCGAAGCCCAAAAAGACCCGAAAAACCGAAAAAGTCGGAGAGTCCGAAGCGCAAAAAGCCCTACGAGAGTCTGTGGGAGCCCAAGTGCTCCAAAAGGTCGGAGATTCTAAGAAGATGCTTGGATTCCACGTCAGCGCTGCCGGAGGACTTGAACAAGCGATTCACAACGCCAGAGCAGAAGGCTGCCGCAGTTTCGCCCTCTTCCTCCGCAATCAACGCACGTGGAATCACAAACCGATGACAGAGGAAGAGGTAGTGAACTGGAAACGGGCGGTGAAGGAGACCAACTTCCCGTTAGAACAAGTGGTTCCTCACGGGTCCTATCTCATGAATGCCGGATCCCCGGATCTCGATAAATTGGAAAAGTCGCGAGAAGCTATGGTGGATGAGTGTCAACGGGCGGAGCGGTTGGGCATCATGATGTACAACTTCCACCCGGGAAGCACAGTTGGCAAGTGTACTCGCGAGGAATGCATGCGGACCATCGCGGAAACAATCGACTACGTGGCGGAGCGAACGGAAAGCATCGTGCTTGTCCTGGAGACGATGGCTGGGCAGGGAAACACGATTGGCGGGAAGTTCGAGGAACTGAGAGACATCATTGGAATGGTCAAGGACAAGAGCCGCGTTGGAGTGTGCATTGACACGTGTCACATCTTTGCGGCAGGTGATTTCTAGATGAAATGTTTCAAAAAACCGTTTTCAAAAATTTCAGGCTACGACATTCGCACTGCTGCAACCTACACCTCGACAATGTTGGAATTCGAGTCGACGATCGGATGGAACTACTTGAAGGCGATGCACATTAACGACTCGAAAAGCGACTTAGGTTCGAACCTGGACCGTCACGAGCACATCGGACACGGAAAACTCGGGAGAGACGCTTTCGAACTACTGATGAACGACGCCCGACTCGACGGGATTCCAATGATTCTGGAGACACCCGAAGGAAAGTATTCGGAGGAGATGATGGATATGTACGGGATGGAGAAGAAGTCGATTGTGAATTGATTCCCTGATTAAACTGTTGAATGATAAACTTATTTGAAAACACATCAATTGTTGATTTAAAAGTTGTAACAAATATTGCAGAAACATTGCAAAGATTGCAAAAAATAAGTTAAAAATAAGTTACAAACAGTTCAAGTTCCCCCTTTAGAACTTGCGAGCACGGGCTCTCAAGTGAGCGAAGATCTCGTTGTCAGACTTGAATTGAGTGTCGAATGGATCGTCGAACTTGCATCCGATACGGTAATTGACAGTAGAGTTGAGGCACTTGCCGGAGCGCCAGAGGACATGCTCGTCATTGCGCTTCTCGATCTGGTAGGTGATGAAGTTGAAACAGGCACGGTGTCCCTGGTCGATGAAAGAGATGAAGACTGTGTGTGATTTGGGGCACACGATATCGCAGTATTCACGCTCCTGACCATCGTGTTCCTCCTGGAAAGTTGCTCATGATATGACCACTTTTCAAGCATAAAGACTGACCTGCCAGCATCCGAGTCCAGTTGGCACTGGTCTTCCGGTCTCGAGTTCCTCCTCCTTCAACACCAAATGACACTCGGCACGATCTGGTCCTCCACGAATTGTATTCGTGGGGGTTGAGCATTTCAGCTCACGGTATTCTGAACATGTTTCAGAATGTCATCACAACTTCTGAAGCCGTCACTCACGATGATAAGCCAGCACTGAGCATGACAAGATGGTCAATACGATGACGGGCCGGAACATTTCAGCAATTTCGCAATCGTCAGACCCAGTAGACGTCTTTTGATTTTATATGCAAATGCGACGGCATCGCGGCCGACATATATGGCAAGATAAGGGACCGGTTCCGCCCCGGGGGCCAAACCGTTATGCGTAATAATAATAATTATTATTATTATTAGCATGATTATTATTTCTCATATCTTGTTTGTGACGACATTGGTCACTTCGATGAATGGACTGGAATATTAGAAAAGACGAGGGGTGGTCGATGAACTGATCAGAAATTGATGAAGTGATAAGAAGAGTTGTTGGTTTTTTGATGGTGGGGGATTCAAATATTGAGGGATCATCTGTTATTAGTTAAAGGGATCAGTGTACGCAACGTCGGCGCATAAGTGCAGGAATAAGACGGATCAAGGTGTCATTGGGAATGAAGAAATGTCCGGAAGGTTCGCTGCGACTAATTCCTTCATTTGTTTCATTTCTGAAGGGAGTAAAAAGGTTTCGAAGCAACAGCAACTACAGGAAGTGTTGGTACAGGAAGATAAAGGTGCAGGGTGGAATAGTACAGGAAGGATTGGTACAGGATGTATTGCTACAGGAAAGGTTTGTAAATGAAGGTACAAGAAGAAAGGTAACGGAAAACACAGTTCGGTGTGGCAGCAGTGCTAAATGACATTATGTCATAACAAGTCGCAGCATTCGTACTGGAGGTTGAATGTACAGGAATTATTGGTACAGGTAGTATGGAAACAGGAAGGATTGGTACAGGAAGGATTGGTACAGG